>WOVY01005449.1:0-74925 GCA_013436015.1 Rhipicephalus annulatus
CCAATTGTTGCTCGCCGGTCATTTTGGGCACAGATTTCTGCAAGAGTATGGAGCGATAATTAATCTGCGTGATTTGTTCGTCAGTTTTGCTAACTGTGTTCTAACAGATTTCGACATCGAGAACGAACATCGTGGCGTGGCCTTACGCGTAGTTCATGATTTCGTCACGTTGTCACCTCGCAGTAGTACCTCATGCTTGTTGAGTGTCCACGGGAGCCGTCAATAACAGAGATCGCCGAAGGTATCCTCACGTTATTGCTTGATTTGGAGAAGTCGCCATTGCTCGAAGTCTCGTTCAACTCCGAAATGGCCAGTCTACGCTTTTAGTTACGAAATTCAGTGGCAAATACAGGCATTTTGCGAAAGGCACAACCATAGTTTACTTGGAGGCATAAGATGATTTCGACGCCTTCCTTTTAATTACGATGACCTCGACTGAGAACAGCTGCGATACTGACGTGACTTGTCGCCTCATTGTGAATAACCAGTTAGAACAACCTAAGAGAGCAGGGCTCCTCAGTCCTCTCATCCTTTAGTGAATGTTTTGCACTACGTCGAAAGTCTGACGGACCTCTCTAATAAAGCACAGAATTATCACTGAGCCCAATGTCAAACCCGTGGGCCAACACGCTTACCGCGTGTCGCAGAAGAAGCCGTGCTATCCGTCATCAAGTGAAACAAATGCTCAAAGACGACGTAATTGAACGACCGACTAGTCCCTGAGCGTTGCCAGTTGTTCTGGTTAAAAAGAAAGATGGTTCACTACGATTCTGCGTCGACTACCACGAACTGAACAAGATAACGAAAAAAGACGTATATCCTCCTCCCAGAATTGATGACTTCTTGATCGCTCGCTGCCGCACGTCCGTTATTTCTCTCCATGGATGTCCGTAGCGGATATTTTCAGATTGAAGTAAATGAACGGGACCGAGAAAAAACACAGTGTTTATTACACCTGACGGTCTCTATGAGTAAAGAGTTTTCCCTTTTGGCATGTGCTCCGCTCCGGCCACATTCCAACAAATGATGGACACAGTTTTATGTGACCGGAAGTGGCACTCTTCTTTAGTGTATTAGACGACATAGTTTTTTTCTACCACTTTTAAATCACATTGATCGGCTTGAGGTGGTTTTTCTGGCTATTTGCACTGTCGGGTCTCCCTGAAACCGGAAAAGTGTTATTTTGGATATGAGGAACTCAAATTTTTGGTCACAATGGCAGCAGCAGTGGTGTTCACCCAGACCCTGAGAAGACTATGGCAGTTGCTTTGTTACCAATACCGAGAACAAAACATGATGTGCGCCGCTTCCTGGGCCTTTGTGCTCATTACCGCCAATTCGTGCCGAGTTATTCAGAAATCGCCGACCCTCCACAACAACTCGTCATGGACGACGTCGTCTTTGTCTGGGGTTCCAAACACTCTGACGCTTTCCGCGACGTTTAACAACGCCTACAAACGCCACCGATCCTTGGTCACTTCGACACCGAAGCAGACGTGGAAGTCCGCACTGACGCAAGTCACCTTGGCCTCGGAGCTATTCTCGTGCAATACCATAATGGCATGAAACGCGTCATCGCCTACGCTAGCCGCACGTTGTCATCAGCGGAGAAAAACTACTCGACGACTGAAAAAGAATGCCTGGCGGTTGTATGGGCGATAACGAAATTCAGGCTATACTTACACGGACGCCCCTACGAATCATCAGCGACCAATACTCTCTCTGCTGGCTAGCGAATCTAAAAGATTTCAAGCCGTCTCACCTGATGGAGCTTTCCGTTACAGAAATTCAATATAACAGTGGTTTACAAGTCTGGCTAGAAACACACTTACGTTGACTGTCTTTCCGCGAACCCATCGAGATCGCTGCAGAAGACAAGGATGAAGACTTTAGCTGCTTTGCTATTCTCGCATCAGTTAAAGTCATGAGCAGCAACCCGAAAACTTAAAACTACACTTGGCGCGGATCAAGGACAGGGACACTACTGGCGAAACTTACAAAACCGTCAAGCAGTACAAGACATGCAGAACTTGCCTGTGCCGCGAAAATTCAACGACGAAACCAGCCGGGACTGCTTCAGCCTTTATTACCCCCTCACGCACCTTTTGAAAAGTCGGGTTAGATTACTCGGCCCATTTCAAAAGTCTACGGCTGGTAACCGCTGGATTGTGGTCGCCACCGGCTACTTGACCAGTTACTAGAAACACAAGCCGCCCAGCGAGCAGCTGCTTCCGACGTAGCTGACATTTTTATCAAGAACACTGTTCTCCACCCCGTTCCTTCCGCTGTCGTCATCACAGATCGTGGTACGGCTTTTACGGTACAGTTGGTCCGAGAGATCCTGTTTCTGAGTGACACGATGCACCGAACAGCAACTGCGTACCACCCGCAAACTAAGGGGTTAACCAAACGCCTTAACAAAACGATTGCAGAATACTGTCGATGTATGTCGCCAAGGATCAGAAGAATTGGAAACAAATCCTCCCGTATATTGTCCCGTATACAATACGGCCCTGCAGGAAACCACCGGCTTTGCTCCTTTTCGTCTGCTTTACGCGGCCGCGACCTCACCACAATGCCTGACACCATGCTGCAACCACCTCTGCCGGACATGGTCACCCTGGACGCAGATGCATTTGTTCAGCGATCCGATGACGCCCGGCAGCTGGTGCGCTTTGGCATTTTAACGCGGCTAAATCAAGAAGCTCGCCGCTAAAAACCCACCACAGAGCAGTAATAAACGAACCGGTTGACCTAGTCTGAGTTTGGACTCCTATACGTCAACGTGGATGTTGAGAAAAATATTATGTCGGTACTTCGCACCATGCCGAGTTCTTCATCGCATCGGGGAAGTAAACTACGAAGTTTTCCCAGCCGACACGTTGCACCGTTGTCGTAGACCAAGCTCCTCGGATGCGGTTCACGTCTCCAGGTTGAAGCTTCACTATTCGCAATGACTGCAAGTCAAGAACTTTGTGACGTGGCACTTGCTTTCAAGACAATTGTACAATTTTTCCTCGCTTCTTTTTTTTCGCCTCGCCATTTTTTTCCTCAATGGACACACACATTTTCGACTACCTTTTGTAGTTTTTTAGAGCAATGACATTCACTCGATGCCTCCTTTTTTTCTTTTGTGCGAGGGTGATGCGGCGCTGTCTTGGTGGAACAAGAAAAGAGCGAAGAAGTGAATGGCTGCTGTGGCTGAGTAAACAGTCGTCCATTTCGAGTTCCTGTCTATCGTTTCCTCTCGCGACAATATGTATAACACCTATTATAAATATTTGCCGTGTCGGTAAACTGCAATATGGCAGCAGCCAAGCTGTCGCTATGCTGCTTTTATTCTGCCAGCCTCATCAGTTGTTTATGTCAATGCACCTATGTTGCAAAATATATTCCAATTCGGTGCGTCAGGCTGAAAGGGTCATCCTGCTTTGTCCTGCTGCAGCATGGCCGTTACAAATTGTAGAACCTGTACAAGGTGCTTCAGGAAATATGTCCATATTATTAAAAGATTAGAGAAAGGAGCATCTACGTGCTACCTGCGGTGTTTCCTTTCCTTTGGCAGAAGCAATCTTCCAATTCTTACAAACGCTAATTACTGCAGTAATTATGAGAATTCGCACAATTAACTGATTACCTCGCAGAAACTGCCAGTCGAGATAAATGGGTGAATTCAAGCCCTTCCTACGAATATTTCTAGCCACTTTAAAATTTCGAATATGATCCAAATGGTAATCACCGATGAGCGATGAACTCTCGCTCATCGATCTGGTAAAACCAAAACCGATGCACCGAGCTGCGCATGTACCATTCACTTCGAAAACACCCTTAATGATGACACTGTTTTCCTTGCCGTTATCTACTGTCCGTCTATACACTTCGCTTCGTGACAGCTGATTGATGCTCACTTATCCTTCTTCTCCAGTGCGAGGGCCTCAAGTAGCCCACATATGCCTCCTTTCCGTAATTTTTAAATAATATTGGACGCATTTCATGAAGTGCCCTGTACATGGGCCAATATATTACGGTGTAGGTAATTTCGCGTAAGGCATGCGGGTCAGAAGAACCTGCAGACCTTGCGTAGGAACGTTGAGTTATGATATACACTTGGCACATCAACGAGTACCATGCGCGCAAAGCTTCACTTGTCTTACCAGATACACACACGGGTAGCCCTCTTTTCGTCACCAGCTACCCTTTCGAGTGTTAGCGGGTATTTGTCTATCACATAAGAAAACAAGATGTCGCAGCTGCCGAGTCAAACGTTGCGCATGATCTCTTTCAGCCCTTGCTAGCATTATATTTTTGTGGCACTATCAATAGCCCTCTTTTCGATGCCAGTAAAGTCTGAGACTGAGGTCCATGAATGCCATCTTCATTGCCGATTAGTGGTCTCCTACGGAAGCATTTGTTTCAAGCGATGAGTGCACCTTATTAAAGTGTGGAAATGCCTGTGGTCAATTATCAAAGCGAATATTCGCCCTGTCGGGGCAGCCGCAGCTTTCTGCCCTTCCAATACGTTACCGCACAGTTGTCAACTTCGTAAAAACATTGTAAGGGCGCTTTTCAACTGACCGTCAAAGCCAGTTCCTCTCAGCAGTGTTTGCGCGCCTCGACAACCAGACAGTTTCTGAGCATTCAACCTTGCGATGTCTGAGTGATCAAGCTTCATGCCACAGAGGTGGTCAAAGTTACTGCGAAGCATTCGCCTCGTTCAATACTATTAAACTCCTCTGCGCTTGTGTTTCTACTTACCTCCCTGCTCTCTAACTTTCATCTTGTTTACTTTTCTATCTACGCAAGCCTCGTCTCCAGTCATAACCATCATCATAATCATCAGCCTGATGACAACGCCCGCGGTTATCTTGCCCTCACGCTACGCGCCCTGTCCATGACCAGTTCTTGATTTCGAGTATGATGTTCTTAACACCCGTTTGTTACCTGATACACCCTGCTCTTTTCTTGTCACTCCTCCAGTGTGCAGGGTATAAAATCAGATATTTATTTTTCAGGCAATATTCTCGTATTTCTGCCTTATATTTATTTTCTTTATTTATTTATTCAGGTACCCTAAAGGCCCACTAGGAGCATTACGTAGGGGGGGGGGGAACATAAACAGAATACAATTTTTTCGAATAATTGCACGGTAGTACAAGTATACATATATATATATATATATATATATATATACATACATATATATATATAAATTATATATATATTTATAAAACAAATATGAATGAAAGTAACAGGGCTGCGAATTGGTTAGTAACGCTGAAATAAACAAAGAAAGCTCAGTTATTGTAGCAATTCTGGCAGGTAATTCATTCCGTGCCTTTTCGATAAAAGTAAAGGCGAATTTTTGAATTTTTTTTGTACGAGCGAAGATAGGGTTGACATTGAAAGACTTATCGGTGCGACTAGAAGTATGGGGTGGCGGCAAAATATGCGTTTAGGCAAATGAGGTGTTAGAGTGATACAGGGTATGGAAAAAAGGATACATCTGGAAAATTGCCTGCGCACAGCAAGGTACGGCATATTCAGCTCTGCTTTCAAAGATGAAACGCTTTTAAAATCGTGAGTGTGATGATAAGATGCTTGAAGCCTGGTGTCCCTCTCGCCTAGATATAAACGTCGTTTCTGCGCTTTACAAGTAATGTGTTCTAAGTGGTCAGCCCATGTTAGTCCTGAATTCATAAGGGACGGCGAGGTATTTTACCGTTGTAACTGACTCTACTACTTTATCATTTGGTACACAAGCATTAAATTGTGCTTTCAAAGCAGAACTGAATGCCAAGTGTTCAGTGTTTTCTGCATTAATTTGCATCGGCCATCTGCTGCACAACACCATTGTGTCAGCTTATGAAGGTCAATTGTAGAGCTATAATGTTGTTATGATCAGCTATTTTTCTGCATATAATGCAATCGTCCTGCGAAAAGGCGAATTGTTGAACTAATATTTGATGTTATGTCATTAATACATATAAAAAAAGCGGACCTATTTTTGTTCCTTCGAGGGACACCAGAACTTGACAGTGTTGGACTGGATTTATTAATCGTTATATTTGAACCACTCTGAGAAAAATTATTTAGAAATTCCTCAAGCCATCGTGTTGTTTCGTCAAGATCGAGATGGCGTATTTTTAGTGTTAGTTGTTTATGATGAATGCGGTCGAAAAGGTATTTGAAAAGTCAATAAATAGTGTCAACAATAAGAGACCGAGCACAGTGAGGTGTGAATGTCAAATACCAACTCATAAATCTGTGTTTGGCAATGAGGGTTTCGGACAGAAACCATGCTGATTGTTTATGAGCAGATTATTTCGGTTGAGATGCGCCATTACGTTTTGTGTAGATTACTACATGTTCTAGCAGTTTGCAACTAATTGGGGTATACGATATAAGACGATAGTTCTTAAAGGCAACTGTTTATCACCACTCTTAGGTATGGCAGAACATGAGCTATTTTCCAGTGTTCTGGTACGCATCCAGAGTCAAGTGACTGTTGGAATAATAAAGAAAGTACAATCGCTGAGGTGTGACTAGTCATTTTAAAAGTTTAGCGCTTATGCCATCCGGGCCAAGGCTGGTCATGACGGTAAGCGGTCAAAAGCCTGTTTTACACCCGTAGGAGAACATAATGAATGATGGAAAGCTAAACGCAATGGCTGGTTGCAGAAGGGTCAAGGGACAATAATAGGATCTTCATCTGTGTAGATTCCAGCAAAGTACTTGGTAAATTGCTCGGCACACTCATCTAATGTTAGCACGTCGCCGTCGGCAACCCAACATAGATGGCACCAACTGATCTTGTTTGGAGTTAACAACATTCCAAAAGCCTTTTTCGATCTGTTTTTAAAGAGTTTGGTAGAGTGCAGTTGAAATATTCATTTTTTTCTACAATAAATACTCTTTCTGTTTGTTTCGAGATTTCTTTATACTTTTGCCAGTCAGCTGGCTTATCTGACTGACTTGCTTTTTGATATGCCCTTTTTCTTTCCTGTTAATGCAAGTCTTTACATCGCGAGTGAACCATGGATCACTTACGCGTGAGCTTATCGTGAGTCTGTGCACACATAAATTTTCTGTTCGTTTAAGGTGATTGCGAAATATGCACCAGTTTTCATCGGTTGTACGGTTTGCGTAGTTTAGCTAAAATTCAACTAAAATTGTTCTAACTTGCGATTCATTTTTTCTGTCTGTCTGCGCATAGTTAAGTGTTTCTTTTGTTATTTTTCTGTTGTCAAAGCCTGGTGCAGTGATCGAGCAATGTACGGCTCTGTGATCACTTATTTCTTCCAAGATATGAACACGTGCCTAATCCAGATTGTTAGTCAAGAAGAGGTCTAATGTGTGGTTTACCGCGAGTGGGTTCATGCCCTACTTGGGTGAGGGGATGATAGTGAAGGCACTGAACAAAACGAAGGTGCTTGGGTGCGACTACTCTGAGCAGTAATTGATAACGTCTTCCAGTCTATGCCTGGGTAAGTGAAGTCACCGCATATGATTAAGAAACACCGGGAAAACTTCGCCATGACCTGTTCAGTAGCATCACTGAAAACATCTATGAAGTCAGATCGACTATCTGGCGGGCCGGTAGCAGACACCAATAATACAATGAACATGGGCGAAACGAAAAGTTATCGAGATATTCCAGGGGTGATTCAAGTTCATTTCTTCGGGAACAGTACGGCGTCAATATGAACGCGGGCTTTCACTTAGTGCCGTGTACTGCCTTCGTAGCACCAGCTGCGTGTACTTCGACCTGCCGGTCCCGTCGACAACATGGCTCGTCGTCCGCGCATCACTTAACAAGCGCAGATATCCTCGCATTCTTAGATCTTAACAACTTGTTCCGTCAAGTGGACCACACGTATTGGGTTACTTCTATGGTAGATGAAATAATCCTGGAAGCAAAAGAAGTCAAGATGTTTCTGACGAATCCTTCATAATCTATGAACTTATTGTGCTTATTACAAAATAAGTATAAAGAGATTGATGAGGTCATTACCTTCGAGAAGGCTGGATGAAGTTTTTTCTTGCCCGCGCAAGTTCAAAATAACTCGTGAACTTACTTACAGCACAACACCAGAAAAAATACAGGACAGGGAAGGATTAAAAGAGAAAGAGAAGACGCCGCTGCCTTCCTATCCTAGACAGAGTCCTAGGATTGCGATGAACTGGCTTGCCAACATACCAGCGTCATCAGGAAGTTTTAGAATAGCGCACCGTGAGCCTAGTGGTGCGGTTGCTGCCACTGCGCATGCGTCGTAAACGCGAGTCGGGTCGTTCGCGTTCGCAGACCGCACACGCAAAAAAATCCAAAATTGCGTGCGGTAATGGCAGCCCGTAGCCCGCAAGTTCTGGTTTTGAGGCTACGGGCGGTGATGGCGGTCCGCATGTGGCACGCAGGCGCTGGTTCGCGACTACGGTGTCGCTGCGATCGTGCGTTGCGGATTGCAGCAGGGCGAACGCTATTATAAATTCATATGGCGGCCCGCCACGCCCACAGCGCTTGGCAAACGGTATTCTAAAAACTCCCTATTTTGAGATGACATGGCGCCGTAACTGTCTAAGCTATCCTGGACGCATATTTGAAAATATTTCACCTCCCATAGAAGTGACTCATCTACGTCGCTTTCCGGAGCCGCACAATGAGCACGCTGAGGTAACAAACCCTTGCTCGGCTATACCTATCAGCCTTGTAGAAAATCACACGCTTTGTTAGAAAAAAATGTCTTTGTTGACTGTAAAAGTTTAACAGGAAAGGGAAGCACCTTCGTCGCAAAAATAGGTCGCTTTTGTTCATTGATTTTTGGTTTTCTGCAGTTTGACTTTTTACTTTTATTCCCTATGTTGCAGAAAGAAAAACAGGGCTGAAGCTGTCTTTAAATAAGCCATGACTTGCTTGCAGCATGAATTTTAGTTATTTTTGTCACATTCCGCATTATAAAGCGCAAACAGGACTCAGGGGTAGGGACAAAAAAATTATTTAGCATTTGTGCAGAATTTCCTTGCTGCATGGAGGACCACTGATTTTTCAGTCACTTGGTAGTTTTGCCTAAAAAATGCAGGGAGATCAGTAATTGCGTTGCTGTTATAACGCCAATGTTTGCAGAAGTATTGATACAGAAGTCCAAAATTAGCACTCGTACATGGATAACGATCAACCAGCACATGCCGTAGAAAACCCGGTGGCCGTGCAGATCGTGTTCCGCAAAACGGCTATAAAAGCGGCGTACCAGATCGTTACTACTTCGTTAGTTGCTCTCTTGACACACACACCCATCCTTCCTCTCACTGCACCCGGCACAGTGCTATAATGGCTATGCGGCTCAACTGCCAAACCGAATGTTAAGGAATGGAATACCTGTGTCAGCGGCTGCAGTTTTTTCAATGGAGGTGAGAATTCTCGAGGTCCGTGTGCCTGTCTAGGTAAACGCCAAGAAAACCTACTTGGTCGAATTTCCAAGGCTCTCGACTACGGGCGTTTTCTAAAATGGCATCGTGACTTTTGGGACGCTATACATGAGCAATAATTAGTTATCACTCTTTTCAAGGCATGCGGGGCCAGTTCTCTCTGTCGTCACCGAGCAGGTTACCGTTGCTGCTAAGTAACCAACGTAAAGAGAAGCATTTGGATGAGACGCGATGATTTCTACAGGGAGCTGTCAAGAGCTCTGCACGCTATAGCATTTTAACATTGTGCGTTATTGACATAGCCCGTATTCTCGCCGGGAGAGAGTGATGACGTTTTACGACGCCCACTCACGCACATTCTGACTCCCAAGCGATCCCTTTCTGTGTAGCGCTCAGCAGGCCAGCCGAGAATAACGGGAACAAAATGTGCTGAAAGCACGTGATAAATATTTCTTCATTCGTTTGTATTAGTCAAATTCAAGAAATATTGCGACAATTCATTCGGGCGGCAATCACTTTGATACAAAGATATTCCATAAATACGACAAAAAGGGTGAATGTGAAGAAAGAAGTGTTCAACCTCTTAAAGACATTACTTGTACCAGCAATTATAGATAATGGCGCTATCGTCACCGTGATGTATGTGTTTTGTGTGTGCTCGCACTACCTCTTGCAATTTCTCTACGTTACGAGACTGCGCTATCCTATCCACCAGTGTTGGGTACCGTACCGGTCCCTCTAGACTCGTTAGCATTCCTGCCTTTTCTTCTCTTCCACTCCGTGCATATCTTCCTTCCTTCACACCATCTGTTTCTTCATCTGTTGTCTCCGCACGATTATTAGTGAAAAAAGAAAACCCGAAACAGCTTTTTTTTGGTAAAAAGACTTCCGCAGTTGAAGGGTACCCTGCTAATACATTATTGCGTTGTACAGTGATATAGGTTAAACTGCACTTGTCGGCACGTATCTCGGAAAGGCCAAGCAGTTTATTTTTGAACCAAAAGCGCTTGGCCTCCTATTATATAGATATTATAATATATATTATTATATATATATATAGTATATATACTGTTCATGAGAGCGACCAGACGGAGGCTACCATATATATATAGTAGCCTCCGTCTGGGCGCTCTCATGAACATTTCCTTCCTGGCCAAAATTACAATAGCAGGACCGAAGCACATAACAAACATGATTTGATTCACAGGTCATGACAAGAATAACTTGAACATACTGTAACCTACGGCACAAAACCATTTACACTAGTAGCGCGTGGAATTCACTCCCATACGACGCCTTCTGGTATGCACTACAGCTGGGTGATTCACAATCTTTACACTAGGGACAGCCAGAAAATACTTGGGAAACGTCAAATCGACAGCTTGAAAGTGGCCATGTAGCAAAATATCTCATGTCAACGTCGGCGGCCTAGTGAACGAGCGAAATATCCCTTCAGAAGTGACGGCAATTCAATTTCAGGCCCGAATTGAACTCAGGCATTCTCTGTGGCAGCCGATAGCTCCACGACAGAGCTACGCCATGCCAGTTCTTCAGACTGCTTTGGAGAAAAATTTGTGTCTGGGCCGCTACAGTTTTGGTTGGAATGTAGGCGATCTGCTTGATATACAACGTGATAGGCATTACATATGTACACTATCAAGTTTTATGAGAAGGAAAATGGCAGCGCGTGGCCTGCGCACTGAGAGAGCTGCTTGCAGCGTGTTCAAGAGACAGCAAAAAGAAGCGGAGGCTCCTTCCGCATCATCCAAGGAGATTTAAAACCAGTAACTGGTGATATGGAGTAGTGGTGAGATCGGAAACACTTTTTCCGTTAAAGCGATTACGCAATAGGCCCACCCGGGCCCTTGCCTAATGGCTTGAGGATTGCCTTTCTATCGAGGTTTCATTGTTTTATCTCACGCTGCACTTACCTTCGTTCACACTATGTAAGCGCACAGATGTTGGTCATCCCGCGAACAGACGTACGAACAACAGTAATTCATGCAGACAACAAGAAGAAAAATCAGAAACAATTTGTAGCGTAGGAAGCCCACAAAAGAAGACAGAAGACTCCTATGTCTCCTGGGTGTTATGTTGTCTTCTGTATTTTTGACAGAAGACCCCGGTGCCCCTGGTTGTGGGCGAAAAAGTCATAATCTTGCCTTAGATGAAGAAATTGAGAAAGATAAAAATAAAAATAATTGTGAAAAATTTCTCGTCTACACTAGAACTGAATACGGGCAGTCTGGTGTTCTACCACAGACAAGTATTCTACCACAGTCTGCTTCTTAAAGCTGCTTCGAAAAAAAACACCCTTCATGAACATTATGCCATGGAATGAGTTTTTGTAACGCCTGTAATGCTGCTTGGCGGAAGCGTAGTATCGGGTCAGGCATCAGACGGTGCAATTTGTGCAACGAGTGGGTATTTTTGGCGGCACATCCGTTCTAAAGCATCATACATGTTTGTTGATATCATCGCCAAAAGCATGCAAGAAAATCTGAACAGTTGCGCAAGTTCGCATGCTGTGTTAGGGAGGCATAGTATGCCTTCACTGATTATAGATAGATAGATAGATAACTTTATTGTACACCGAGGGAGGAGAGCCGGGTTTTACCCCGACGCCCCTGCGGGCCGCTCCCACGTTGGAACAGGCAGGGAGTACCTGCCTGCGGCATCGTGGGCCCCTTGGATTGCCCGAAGCTGACGGTGACGATCCGTACTTTTGATGGCGGAATAAAACCCTTGTCTTGGGATGATTTGCGCCTTGAGTTCCTTGGGTATGTGGGGGCAGTCCCACATCATGTGCTCGAATGTACACACACACCCACAGTCCGGGCAGTCAGGAGATATATCCATATAAATAGATACATTAGCTGGGCAGGGGTAAACCCCTGTCTGTAGAAGTCTGAGCGTGACTTCTTGTCCTCTGGTAAGATGCGAATGGGGTGGAGGAAAGACCCTACGACTCAAACGATAATGTGAAGTGACTTCGTTAAATGTCGCTAGAACGTCCCGCGACCCTCGATCAGCCGCACCCCCATCCAGAGGATCGGCCCCGGGCGGGGCGGAGCGGTCCAACGTGCCAGGGCCGTGAAGCCCCGCGCGGAAGGCAAGTCCTCGCGCCCGGGCGTGGGCCAATTCGTTGGAGTTGGTGATGCCGCTGATCGTGGAGCCCATATGGGCCGGGAACCAAATGATCTCGTGTGGAGTGATGGTCCTACCTCTGAGAATTCTAGCAACAGGTGGGGAGACCCTGCCAGAGGCAAAGGCTCTAACCGCCGAACGGGAATCAGAATAGATCTGAACACGGGATGAATCCAAAAAGCCCTAGTGCGATGGATACCTGTTCAGCTATTGCTGGGGAGGTTGCCTTGACAGAGCATGCCGACATTACTGTACCTCGCTCAGAGACCGCAACGGCCACATAACGATTCCTATCCGCACGCGCAGCGTCCGTGAAGGTCGACGATCCCGACTTCGAGTGCACCTGCTCCAAAATTTTCTTGGCTCTAGCCCTTCTCCTTGCGACGTTAAATTGAGGGTGCATATTCCTAGGAATAGGATAAACTACGAGTGCCTGTCTAACGGCGGAGTCAAGAGAAGTCATCCGCTCTTCCTGGAGTATTGTAGAAATTCCGGCACGTGCCAAAATCTCCCGACCCGCCCGGGTGACCGAGAGGCGAGAGATCTGCGCCGTGCGTTGAGCCTCTATAATTTCATCCAACGTGTTGTGAATTCCTAATGCTAACAGCCCCTCCGTGCTAGTTCGATTGGAAGGCCGAGTGCCCTTTTAACAGTTTTACGGATCAGTACATTGAGCTTCTCCCTTTCTGCAGCGAGCCAGTGATGCATAGACGCAACATAATGAACGTGACTCATGAGGAAGGCATGAAAGAGGCGAAGAAGATTGTCCTCCTTCATGCCTCCTTTCCTGTTAGAAACTCTAATAATGAGGCGAAGCGTAGCCGCAGTATGTTGCTCTAATCTACGTAAAGTTTCCGTGTTACGTCCATCCGCTGAAATGAGCATGCCTAATATCCTGATACAGCTAACCTTGGGAATTTTAGCCCCACTAGCAGTCAATAATGTCACATCCACCTGCTCAGGGGGGACCCAGTCCTTAGGTCGCCGTCCTTGTCTGGTGGGCCTGTATATTAATAGCTCAGATTTACTACTTGAAAGCTTTAAAGACATACGACTGATGTTTCTTTCAACCGTGTTGACCGCCTCCTGCAATCTGTCCTCAAGGCGCCCTATGGCACCGCCTCGGACCCACACCGTGATATCATCCGCGTAGAGCGCACTTTCCAACCCCTCGAGTTCGTCCAGTTCGCGAGCAAGGCGAGTCATGCCAATATTGAAAAGAAGCGGGGAGACGACTGCCCCCTGAGGGGTTCCACGTGAACCTAATTCGTACCGTTCTGACTTCAGCTCCCCCAACTTAAGAGTAGCCGTTCGGTCACTGAGAAAAGCAGCGGCAAAATTATAAAATCGCGCACCCAGGTTCATGTCATTTATGGATTCCAATATGTGGGCATGAGATATGTGATCAAACGCCTTAGCCAGATCGAGACCAAGTATGGCCCTGGCATCGCGAGTGCTGTCGTCAATGATGTGAGATTTAAGGAGAAGCATCACATCCTGCGTTGAGAGGTGTGGACGGAAACCCACCATATTCGGAGGGAGGAGACCCTCATCCTCGATAAATGCACAGAACCTATTATTCAGAACATGCTCATAGACCTTTCCAACACAAGATGTAAGTGAGATGGGGCGGAGGCTGTCAAGGCTGGGCTTTTTGCCCGGCTTAGGGATGAGGATCACCTCCGCATGTCTCCATTCCTCGGGGAACGTGCCATCAGCCCAGTGTTTGTTAAAAAGGTCGGTGAGAAAGTCAATTGAGGCGTCATCAAGGTTCCTCAAAGTCTTGTTAGTGATCTGGTCAGCCCCGGGTGCCGACCTGCCATTGAGATCCATTAGCGCCATCCGAACTTCAGCTGTCGTGATATTCTCATCAAGCTTGGATTGCATCCGCCCACTATAGAGGGGGGGCTTGGAAAGGGTGGGATCCATCCCTCTAAGCGGCAAATATTTGCTTGCAAGCATATCGCAAACCTCCTTTTCTGAGCTGTCTCTGAGAGCCGCGCTAACTATGCGGTCGACCACCCGGCACTGACTACCCTTGCTTTTTTCGGGCCCCATCAGATGTTTAAGCAAGTTCCATTTCCCCCCAACACGCATTTGTCCATCTACCATGTTGCATGTCTCCTCCCATCGCGCTCTCTCAAGCTGCATGGAGTAGGTCTCGATCTCCCTGTTAATTTCAGCAATCCTTCGCCTTAACCGCCGATTGAGCTTGTTCAGTTTCCAGCGCTCCCTAAGGCCATTTCTGGCCTCGAAGAGGTGGGCAAGTTTGCTATCCATGGTTCCAATCTCTGGCGGCGTCACGATGACCTTTGTGGCCCTCTTAACGTCGCTAGATAAGTTCTGTTTCCAATCCGCAAGATTTTCCCAGCAGCCCCCATCTTTACGAATATCGCGGAAAAGATCCCAGTCTACTATAGTGTGTTTCCTGCTAGCTGTGACAGTTGCCGACAGCGTAGTTTCTAGTATATAATGGTCGCTACCTAAGTGTTCATATAAATTAGTCCACTCGCAGTGATCCTGAAAATTTGTAAAAGTCAAATCAGGCGTAGTGTCCCTACAAGCTGAATTTCCTATTCGCGACGGATAACGGGGGTCAGTCAGCATAATCATGCCCAAGTCATGCGTGCTCTTGTAAAGTGAGTCACCCTTCGTTGTAGTTTTTGGATACCCCCACGCAGTGTGTGGCGCGTTAAAATCTCCAGACACCAAAAGCGGGATCTTCCCGCGGTTCGCGAGACTCATAGCCTTTGAAATAAGGGCATAAAAGCGGTCCTTCGAACGTTTCGGGGAACTGTAAACATGTAAAATTAGCAACCCCTTGAGCAGTCGCCTCCCGGGGAGAAGCTCAATGCACTGATATTCTGATTTAAATCGCTTGTCAAGATCGTGATGTACGAGAGCCGAGATTTGCTTGGAAACGCACACCGCTATCCCCCTGCCGTCATCCGATTTGCGGCAGAAAGTCTCATACCCAGAGAGGGTAATCCCCTCTAGGAGAGTCTCCTGCAGCAACAGGACATGTGGCTTGCCTTCTCTAGCTCTAATAAATTGGCACAATGCCGCCTTTTTTCTTTGAAACCCCCAGCAGTTCCACTGCCACACGCGGAGTGCCGGGTGCTGCTTATTTTGCCCCGCCATTTTCGCTGCCAAATTTTGCGTTTCCATCCGCCCCAGCCTTTGACTGTGGCGAAGGGAGATGCGGCGTCTGCCCTTTCTCCTGTGGCGTAACTTCTTGGACCTCATCAGTCCTAGTCTCCAATGCTCGAAGTCGCTTACCGTGATCAGCGCTCTGCTTCTTGAGCTCCCCTACGTCCACTCGAAGCTGTTGGAGTATGTTCGTGATCTCCGATAGCGACTTCTCCATAGTCTCCCGAAACGCTTCAAAACCGTCCTTGTCCGAAACAGCTACATCACCTACCGCTTTGCGTTTGCGACCTGCAGGTCCTGCCGAAGTCTCCATAGCAACAGGAGCCGACTTACTAGTAGCCTCCAAAGCTTTCCTCAGCGTTCCGATCTCCTCTTTAAGTGTCATTACCATCTCCTTTAGAAGAGAATTCTCCTCTCTCATCTGTTTAAGTTCCTCACTGCCCGGCTGCCATGTAGGACTACCCCCACTTACCTGCTGTGTTTTCACACCACCAGCCTTCTGCGCCCATGTTGTTTGCGCCGGGAGATGACCAGGCCTTGAGCCGGATTGTGACCTAGGGCCAGCGGACTCTGAGCGATGGGTAGAGCCATGGCTCCGCCGTTGGTCGCCCCGCTCTTCGATGCGAGGAAAATCTTCAAATCTTCCGGGAAGCTGTCGTTCCCGTCTTGACTCTTCAATCCGTTCTCTTCGTCGCTGTCTCACGATGAAAGGAGTCTGATAGCGCTGCTTACAAGTCCGATCACCCGTTGGGTGACCCTGTCCGCATAACTTGCACTTCGCTTTACACTCGTGTGAGTCCGTGGGGTTTTCCACCCCGCATCCACGACAGGTTTTCTTCTCCGGCGTCGGGCATACATCCGCTCGATGGCCTACTTTTGCGCATATGTAGCACACATCCACCTGCCGCCTATACAGGTAGCACTTGAGAAGAACACCTCCAAACTTGACGTGATTCGGAACTTCATAGCCTTCAAATACGATGACCACGGAACCAGTGTCCTTTATGCGTTTGGCTTGCATGGCAGTCGGATTCCCGGAATGCACAATCATAGTGTTGAGTTCCTTCTCGGTGATTTCCCGGTCCACGTTCCGAATAACACCCTTGCAGTAGCCGTCACCCGCGGAGTAGTAGGCGTTGACGTTGTACACTTTCTCTCCAACCTTGATTTGCTTAATGCGCACGTAGTTCTTCGCGTGCTCCTCCAGCGGCGTACTAACCACGACGATATTCTGTGTAACGTTGGGGCAGACTACGTCTTCTCCCGCAGCGTCGTAAGTGATCTTCGCAGCGGCCATGATTGCCTCTGCAACTTTGCAGTGTCCTGCTTTTCTGAGATCCAAACCATCCCGCGGTCGTATGACGATCCGTCGGTGATCTTCCGGCAAGTCGGGCATGCGAGAGGACGCAATAATCCGTTTTTTCAGTGTTGAACGGCCGCGGCGGGAAGACGCGCCAGAACCGACGCCATATCTTCTAGAACCTTCGTCGGGTTCGTGCCCGCCGATTCTTTGCTGTGAAGACCTGCCGCGCACAAAATTCCAGCCCGCATCGCTGAGTTCCTCTTCCTCGATCATTTCGCCTTCCACTTCAACTTGCATCTTCTCGGGAAAAGTGTGAGCAACCGCCCTACTCGTCACTAGGCCTAACTGACGGCGGCGAAGCGGCAAAGCCGCTAAGCCTAATGTTAGGGCTAGCCCTCTTCCGCGGCGTTCCGATCAGAAAAACGGTCGAAAAATGGCAAATACGCACCCAAAGTCCAGAAATCGGGGTATCCACGTGCGCAAAACCTCCTTATACACAGATTCAGAGCAGAGAACTGGGTTGAAAACTCCATAAAAAACCCGAAAAAAGCAAAAGATTCAGAGCCGATGCGGAGACGTCCGCGCTGGTCAGCGCCCCCCAACGGCCCCCCTTCACTGATTATAAAAATGAATCATTATGGCGTAGAGGGTACTGTAAAAGCAGTAGGCATTCAATGGTATTCTGAAAAAGTCAATGTAACTGCAATATCGTTCGTTTCCCTACGTCAACGTTCAGGTATGCACCAAGAACCATAACTGGGCTCCCAGTTGAAAAGCACGAAGCTCGTTTATGATATTGTGTCCTGATTTTGAAGGCGAAGGTCAAGTGCCCTTTTTTACGTCCGTATTTACTGCGTCACAAATTGTTTCTTATTTGAAACCACGCCAAAAACTGTGGCTGGCTTGCTCCTGCCTAAACATGGTACCCGCATACAGTCTTACGCCAACGTGCAGCGCAATCATGGTATCCTCCCACCAGTTTTCCACCGTGATACTGAGCTTGCCCTTTGGTCTCACAACGAATGACCTTTCTGTGCAGCGATTTGACATCATAATGACTTATATGACGTCGCAGTATCTTCCCGGTGGCAAAGAAGTCTGAAGAACTGCGCAAAATTGGGTGTCCTCGTAGTTGATGGCGACAAGCGTTGCGTTTCCACGACCGAATGCCATTGCATGATAGCCGTTGTCTCACCAGTTGGTGACAGGGGAGAGACCCGCGACATTGTGCAGCTCTGCGAGGTTGTAGATCTGTCTCTACCTGGATGAGAAACGAGACAATAAATAAGTACAGCACATCTAAGCTCCATACATCTATAGGAAGCTCCGCCATCTGTAGCTTATTCACTGTGATAGCTTGTACTTTTAAATCCAGTGTTATTTGCTTAGTTGGGCTTGGCTTAGCACTGGCAATTCCGACGTAACTATTCAGTTGGTAACATTAAAAGAGCATAGCCCTTGTGCCTTTCCTACCCTTCTACCACACCAATTCCAGGAATACACAAAACGTGTGGCCAAACTGTATAGAAACTATACCAATTAGCCTATTCACACCTATTTGAAAAAATAAATTTCAAGACTATGCGAAAAGTATTTACAGACGCTTCTGTACGCAGCGATAGCCTGAGCGCTTTTGCAGCTTTATTCTGCCCTTCAACCAATATCAGGCGGTTGTTTAAAATACGACACCCCTCATCGTCGGTGACAGCCGAGCTACTAGCGACTGATGCCGCCCTTAACCTTCGATGTTAGTACCCCTTCTTACGTAGTTATCATTCTTACTGACTCTCGTGCTGTACATAGCAGACTCAGCCGCAAGAAGACCGACGACCCTATTTTATGCAGCATCATGAAATCCGACAACAATATTCTCTCACGTGGGGTATGCCTAGCTGCACAGTGGGCACCTTCGCACGTGGGCATTGCGGGCAATGAAGAAGTGAACCGCCTTGCTTCGTCTTGCAACCATGATGATTGTAACTGTACGGTAATTCCATGTACGACGGACAATGCTCACCTGCCTATACGTCGACACCTTCTAAAGCAGCACCCAGACCATCATGCGGTGAACGCATCGTTCTCCTCTCCGTGTTCGTGGCCATGACTTGCCTGGTCGTTCCAGAGCGCCCTTATACAATGTAAGAGCGGGCTCTGTTCTGGTGCGTGAACGATTACATCGTCAAGGGTGTCTTGACAGTCCTTTGAGCATCTCGTAGCGTACTGTGCCGCATTTGCTACGCAGCGGGCTTTGCTGATTGAGGAATATAAACTCTTGGGTCTTAATCGCACAACCCTAGACGACTACCCCTTTTCCGAGAGGTTGTGCTTCCCGACGCGACCAGGCCCATTGAGCTCTATACTTTTAGAGACAAAATGAACCTAGCTACTCGTTTATAGTCGAATACTTCATTTTTTTACTTATACTTGTGTAGGTCTTCATTAGTTTTCTTTAATTCCCTCTCTTCTTTCTTTTTTCTCCTCTCCTCCTTTCCTCTGTTTTTTTTCCTACCGAAAGCGTGAGCAGGCGTTGTGCCTCTTCAGATGGCAGTTGCCAGCTTGCTCTCTACCTCTTTAATCTGTGTCCTTGGTAATCAATGCATGATAATCAAATAAAGAATTAAATAAATTGCTTGGTCGCAGTAATAATGCGCTAGTGTCCGGTATTAGCATGTTCGTTTTTATTTTTATTGGTGCCCCTTGCACACACTAAGCAAGAATGCATGCGGGCTTTACCAACTGTTTCAGAATGGTCTCAGTTGGCGAATGGTTTCAGTCTCTTCTCCAACATAAGCAATCAGTGTATTCGGGTGCGACCACAAAAATTGTAGGCTCTGCCGACACCAATTCGACATTTCAAATATTCAAGTGTGTACAGCAGGTGAGCTAGCTCGTTCTCGTACGAAGGATCAGCACTTTTCTATTTCATTGTACAGTCGTCGGCGAGCTTAACACGAACGCTATAACGTGTGACCTGGACTAGTTTGACTGATGCCGCCAGCGAAGCGTTGGGAGCTGTTGCGAAGATAATACCTCGGTATGCTTGAAAAGTATGTCGGCATGCATAGGTAACATCTCGGCAACCAAACTAAAGCTACGCGCAGTGCTAGCGCCGATCAAGCTGTTTCAAGACACGCAGCGAAGCGTTCCCGAAAAGCTTGCTGACTACTGAGCATACTACAAATACTTTTGACTGAAGCATCATCGTGCTTGCCTAAGATGTTGCATTTTGTGCTGAACAGTGATGTCAGAATACCTTGTTATATTTGCACCTCGTACCATGCTGCATTACCGGGTGCAAGACGTACAAAGAGAAGTGCTAGCGTTTTTTTTTGCACCAAAGGATGCCGCACACATATTTTGTAGCTGTTAATGCGCACTTACATGCAAATACATATTACACAAAGCGGGCGGGAGTATGACGGCCGCGGAATCTCCGTTGGTGAAGCATCGGACGCGGTATCCGAAGGCCTCATATTCGCTTTTTACCTACGGCAACTTATCTTTTCGTTAGCTTTTTCTCCTTTCAAGCTTATATTAAAATAATGACTAATAATATTCCCTGTACTTCACATAACATCGTTGCAAACTTTGTTATCACTTTCAAGCTGATAATTCAAGCAATAATGAAAGGCTTTTTTTGGCTAAATATTCATTGTAACTTTAGGCGCAAACTACTTCAACTTCAATGTAGTGTCCATTCGAAAAGTATACATGAGGTTTCTTTTCTTTGCTAACAGATCCACGTCCAGTTTAAGTAAAAAAAGAACACAGCTTTTTCTGCCAATAGCTTGCTCCCACTTTGGCTAATGAGTTTCTCGTCGCACTACTACATCAAACCTATATTGCGGTTAGAATCTATGTAGCCGCCCCGCCGCGGTGGCCTAGTGGCTAAGGTACTCGGCTGCTGACCCGCAGGTCGTGGGTTCAAATTTCAGCTATGGCGGCTGCATTTACGATGGAGGCGGAAATGCTGTAGGCCCGTGTGCTCAGATTTGGGTGCACGTTAAAGAACCCCAGGTGGTCGAAATTTCCGGAGCCCTCCACTACGGCGTCTCTCATAATCATATAGTAGTTTTGGGACGCTAAACCCCACATATCAATCAGAATCTATGTAGCCCACCATTGCCGCTATTCACAAGTAAAGTTTGGGTCTTGCTAATATTGACGTGGACATTTCGTTGCGACCTGAATTGGCTACGCAAAATAAGTTTAAATGGCTGTAAATTATCAATATATCAAGGTTTCGCTTCAAGGTCAATGCTATCCTCGTGCTTTCGTAGGTGGTGTTCTTCCTTTTGTGCGAGTAAGGGCGATGGTACGGTTTGAACAGCTAGTGGACCTTCTAGGCTCAGGGCACACCATTCTGGGTTGTCGGCCACGTTTTCTTATTTTTGGCATCTAATGAAAGCCTTCGAAAATCCCTTAGCTTTTCTTCTACTGCTCAGCTTCATCTTCCTGAAGAAATATACTTGTGCCTTAATCTCTGCATAAATTCTGCTTCAGTGCAAATCTGCACTCGTGACGCGAAAGAAGGACGTGATACTGTAGCACGAAACTTGAAAGAAACAGGCAGAGACAGAAGGAAGGGTGAAAGACGACACGTCAGCTTCGCATTCGAGTTCTGTCCTACAGTATCATTTTCTTCGGTAATATCAACTGGCCGAGAAATAACTAATCATGCAACGAAAGTTTGATTGCAAAGCAACTAAAACACAATTGAAACAGACTCAATGCGGCTATGTAAGTTGTTTTCCTTACAATTTCGATGCCACACTTGTTTATTGGATTTGCTGCGGGCTTTTCCAAATAGCTCTTGGATAACACGTATTGTTTAAAGGAAATTCTTCCTTTGAGTTCACATTACAAATAGGAATTGCCCCATTTCAGCAGATGATGTTTGAAACGTGAAAGACAGTTCTACAGGCTTTAGGTTTCCGTGAAATTCACCTGTTTTTCGGCTTATGCATTTAGTAGTAAAAAAAGCCACACTTGCACCTAACAGTGAAAGTACTTCCGTAGGAACATTTCTGCTGTCTCAAAAAGGTGGCCTGTCCGTGGCCGGAGTAAGCAATCAGAAGATTTTAAAAAACTAATTTACAAGGCGAAGGCCTACATTGCAGGTAACGAACGCAATATTGGAGAGGCTATGAAATTTGCGGTCACTAAAATGTCTGTTTATAATGTGAAGAAATATGCTCTTGCACGTCCAAATCGTCGTGGTAAAACACCAGCTTGTCATAATTAGTGCGCTTGGGCTTCTGCAGTTCGTAGAAAAAAAGAAATGGAATGTTTTTTGTCAGTTCTTTATGGTAACCATGAGAATTCGGAAAATACGACCATAAGCACTGCGTGTTCATGGGCAAAAAGAAGAAATATCAACAATGATGTGACCACAAAAACAGAAAAAAGTGCGAACTCTACACTTTTTATTTATAAAATATTTCATCATGTGCACGTGGCCTCAACACTAGCAGAGACGCAATCCTGAGCTTACGGAAGGTAATATCTATTGTTATTAGGAGCGGAGCTCTTAAAATTTGGGGTAAGACATCCAGCATCCTCAAGAAAACACAGAAACAAAAAAATAACACAGCCTGCATCGCCGCCAAAAAATAAGCAAGCAATAGCGACTCACAACATGGGTTTAAACTTGCGTAGCCGCATATGTGCCGAGGAGTTATGCTCGCCTATGGACGCGAGACTCTGCCCAGGCGGCGCTGCGAAAAACCCTGCCACCAGCCCCCCATCGACGTGCCAGCCATAATTAGGTAGTGCAAAGAGAGCCATCCGCAAGCGAACGTGCATAGGTCCTGCTGTTTTGTTGGTGTTGGGCGCGGTGTTATGAAAATCGAGGACCAACAAAGCTTCTTCCGTCAATACAACCTCACTTCAGAAAAGTAGGAAGCTCGTCAAATCAAACGGGGGTACAACGTAAAAGACGTTTCAGTTATTTTGGTGCGCTGCAATTCAAGTGCCAGCGAGCATCGCATGACATCGAGTTCGAGCAAGCACTCCAACGTGCGTTCTTAACGCCTAAATGCGTTAAACTTGGGCATACACACGACGCTAAAGTGACCAAGTACATACAAGAGCAATCTGTCTTAAGATCAGTGTTACGAAGCTCGTTTTATGCTACACGAGTGGCCCTGATGATTTTCGTCTTTCCAGCTGCATTTTCTATTGATCTCTCACTTCCTGTGCGTTGAACTGTTGTTAGACCCTAGCGAAAATTCTGATAGAAAAACTGATAGACTATCAGTTTCTTGAGAGATGTACCAGTCTGTAGGTGTACCAGTCTATAGGTGCACCAGTATATAGGCGCCCCCATCTATTCAGTAGAACCTCTTATATAAGTGCATTGGTGCTTAGCTGACTGGTGGGCTCACCACTGCTTTAAAGTGAGCAGGATAGTTAATAAAAGTGAACACAAAAATCAGATAAAACCTTTTATTTTATGCTTGATGAACTAATTTTTGGATTTCTTGAGGTAGTTAATTTTGTTCGCAATCGCTTTGTTCAGGATCTTGATCTGTTGGTTCACCTCAGCAATTGGCACCGATTTCTTCAAATAATGATTGAAGAAATCTGCATGATCAAAAACGAGCATATTATGGACACTTTTTTGGTGACAATTATGTCGAAACTAAGAAGCAAATATGATAAATAAATGCGAGTGCTTTCATTGTATTCTTTTTTATTTTTATTAATTTGTTGATTTTGCATAAAGGCGCCCAACTACAATAGGCAAAAATACGAGGCTTGAAGCCTTTGTAGTTACAACACAAGTTGACAGTAGAGCCTTCACCGAATTCCCTGATATGCACAAGCATGGAGCCTACCACTTTCATAAATTTTGGGCAGACTGGGAAATTGTTCCTACCAGAAAACACCGTGTACTTTTCCTTGTCCAAGGGAAGTTTCGCCTTTATTCAGTACGGTTGGAGGCTGCACCAGTGACAGAGCACCCGACTAGGCCTGCAGTTGAAAAAATGGCCGCAGCTGCCTCACGCACAAACCAAGTCTCACTTTTTATGCTCATGAGACGGCTCTAAACGCCCTCGAATATGGCCATTCCTCGGCCCGTTTGCACCTATAAAGGAAATCGAAGATAATGTGTATACAACAATATGTCAATACACATTTCCTCATTACTGCAGAACAGTCGTATGACAAAGTGCACAGGGTTTTATAATGCCTCTTCGTCAGTGGGCACATAATTCACGATTCGCCCCGGCTGTTCATCGTCCTCCCTGTCACTTGCGGAGACCACTCGTTGCCGATCAAAAACTTCAGTGGTGCCCGTGGTCTTGGTGGCAGTGCGTGGCGGCGTCACGGTGGGGTATATGGCGGCCGCACGGCCACGCTTTCTGGTGACCGGACGGCGGCAATACATGATGGTTGCACAGTAGCAGGGCTTGGTAGTGCCAAAGGCGCAGCTTATTTCAATGGTGTCGGTGTGCGGCTGCAGCTCTCGCAAACCACGAGCTTTTCATCTGCAATAAAAAAGCAGAGCATGCAAAAAAAGCGTATCGCACACTCATTACAGTTGCATCCTAGGTCTGACTGAAAAGACTAGGGTGCGCAGCCTAGCAGGCCAAATAACATGACAAATATTGCATGCAGATGAGATACCTAGTGATAGTAAAATAATAGGCTGGGTGTTTCGTTTCTAAGTCATGATGTGATGACCAGGGACATCATAGTTTTGGGGTTAAGAAATTTTGACCATGTGGTGTTCTTTAACGTACACCATGCTGCGACAGTACGAAAAAGCATACCTGCAAGTGATTAGAATAACGTGTGCGTCACTGCCACGTTTGGGATATAAGCTTAGGTTGCATTCTGATTTACAGCAAAATTGAATTATCGATATAAGAAAGCTGCAACCTACTGATGTTTAAACACTAGCAACCGTGCATGACAATAACTTAAAAGGAAATTATAACCAAACCTGTTTCGGAAATTTTCTAGCAAAGAGCCCTTTCAAGTATCCTAATGCACTCTAATAACTAAGCATTTTCAGCCCTCAGCGAATTGACATCTTCCTTGAGACGTTATGCCACCATCTTTGTCAACGTCTCCAAACAAGAGGTCCCGATTCTTTTTTTTCTTTTGAAATATTTGTCAAAAGCCTTTTTTTCTGTTGAGCATTAGCTTGATGTCATGTTTCCTGCGAATGCACAGTCAACCCAGGATACAGTAAAACCTCGTTAATTCGAAGCCAGCAGTGCCGCGAGAAATCTCAAAATTAAGCACATTTTCGAATAACAGAAGATATTATAAATAGGATGCAAACAAATTTCAATTCTTAAAGTAATCAGGATAATAATTTCTTGCACCGGCTAGTTTGCGGCTACAAAGGTTATGTTTTTCTGCAATGCCTGGTCTTAAATTGGCTGCAAACACGAAGAAATGGTGAACTTCGCTGCTACCAACAAAAAGAAAAAGGAAGAAAAAAAAACGCAGGTGTGGTCAACTGAAATTTCTGCCTGCGGAAAGCAATACGTGCTTTGCTGCAGCACAAAAGTGACAAGAAGGCAACATCTCACTTGCTCCTCGCTGCGCCAGCACGTCATTGATACGACCATTCACCAATTCTTTCTGGTAAAAATTGAGAAGTCAATGATGGCCAGTGTGTCGAAATCGGCGATATGTTCTAGCTGAAAAGCATGACCATTGAAGCTATCGAGCTAGTTTTCGAAGTAGGCGTTGCAAGCAGGAACTCTGCCTGCAGTGAGAATGCAGAAATGCTGGAGCAACCTGCATTTGGAGGTTCGTATTGATACGACCACTCACCAAGCCTTTTTGGTAACGTTGAGAATTTCATGATGGCCAGTATGTTGAAATTGGCAATATGTCCTAGCTGAAAAGCATGAGCATTGAAGCTACCGAGCAAGTTTTCGATGTAGGCGTTGCAAGCAAGAACTCTGCCTGCAGTGCAAGTGCACAAATTGCTGGAAAAACCCGCATTTGGAGGTTCGTATTGATACGACCACTCACCAACTCTTTTTGGTTAATTTGAGAATTTCATGATGGCCAGTGTGTTGAAATTGGCGATATGTTCTAGGTGAAAAGCAGGACCATTGAAGCTATCGAGCTAGTTTTCGAAGTAGGCGTTGCAAGCAAGAACTCTACCAGCACTGCAAGTGCACAAATTGCTGGAGCAACCGGCATGTGGAGGTTCGTATTGATAAGACCATTCACCAATTCTTTGTGGTAAAAATTGAGAATTTATTGATGACCAGTGTGTCGAAATCGAAGATATACTCTAGCTGAAAAGCATGACCATTGAAGTTACCAAGCTAGTTTTCGAAGTAGGCGTTGCAAGCAAGGACTCTGCCTGCAGTGCAAGTGCACAAATTGCTGGAGCAACCGGCATTTTGAGGTTTGTATTGATACGACCATTCACCAATTCTTTCTAGTAAAAATTGAGAATTTAATGATGGCCAGTGTGTCGAAATCGGTGATATGTTCTAGCTGAAAAGCATGACCATTGAAGCTATCGAGCTAGTTTTTGAAGTAGGCGTTGCAAGCAAGAACTCTGCCTGCAGTGCAAGTGCACAAATTGCTGGAGCAACCGGCATGTGAAGGTTCGTATTCATACGACCACTCACCAATTCTTTTTGGTAAGTTTGAGAATTTCATGATATCTAGGGTGTCGAAATTGGCGATATGTTCTAGCTGAAAAGCATGACCATTGAAGCTATCGAGCTAGTTTTCGAAGTAGGCGTTGCAAGCAAGAACTCTGCCAGCAGTGCAAGTGCACAAATTGCTGGAGCAACCGGCATTCGGAGGTTTGTACTGATGCGACCACTCACCAATTCTTTTTGGTAAATTTGAGAATTTCATGATGGCCAGTGTGTTGAAATTGGTGATAAGTTCTAGGTGAAAAGCATGGCCATTGAAGCTATCGAGCTAGTTTTCGAAGTAGGCGTTGCAAGCAAGAACTCTGCGAGCAGTGCAAGTGCACAAATTGCTGGAGCAACCGGCATTCGGAGGTTTGTACTGATACGACCACTCGCCAATTCTTTTTGGTAAATTTGAGAATTTCATGATGGCCAGTGTGTTGAAATTGGTGATAAGTTCTAGGTGAAAAGCACGACCATTGAAGCTATCGAGCTAGTTTTTTTGGTAAATTTGAGAATTTCATGATGGCCAGTGTGTTGAAATTGGCGATATGTTCTAGGTGAAAAGCATGACCATTGAAGCTATCGAGCTAGTTTTCGAAGTAGGCGTTGCAAACAAGAACTCTGCCTGCAGTGCAAGTGCACAAATTGCTGGAGCAACTGGCATTTTGAGGTTCGTATTGATACGACCACTCACCAATTCTTTTTGGTAAATTTGAGAATTTCATGATGGCCAGTGTGTTGAAATTGGCGATATGTTCTAGCTGAAAAGCATGACCATTGAAGTTACCAAGCTAATTTTTGAAGTAGGCGTTGCAAGCAAGAACTCTGCCAGCACTGCAAGTGCACAAATTGCTGGAGCAACCGGCATGTGGAGGTTCGTATTGATACAACCATTCACCAATTCTTTCTGGTAAAATTGAGAATTTAATGATGACCAGTGCGTCGAAATCGGAGATATGTTCTAGCTGAAAAGCATGACCATTGAAGCTATCGAGCTAGTTTTTGAAGTAGGCGTTGCAATCAAGAACTCTGCCAGCAGTGCAAGTGCACAAATATCTGGAGCAACCGGCATTTGGAGGTTCGTATTGATACGACCACTCACCAATTCTTTTTGGTAAATTTGAGAATTTCATGATGGCCAGTGTGTTGAAATGGGCGATATGTTCTAGCTGAAAAGCATGACCATTGAAGCTACCGAGCTAGTTTTCGAAGTAGGCGTTGCAAGCAAGAACTCTGCCAGCACTGCAAGTGCACAAATTGCTGGAGCAACCGGCATTCAGTGGTTTGTATACATCCTGAATTCCGCCATAATGGCCTTCATTATATTTGTTTATTATCCGAGGAAGACTGAGTAAATCATAACGCCCTGACCTCGCGAGAAACATTCGACAAGCTGCCCATGCTTCGCTGCCACTGCTGTATTGCAGGGAAGCACGTTTTTTTTCTCGAGGGCACACGTTTTGTTTGACCCCGAGACCGTTCTTTTTTTTTTCGATAGAAGTAGCGATTGAAGATGGACTGCTGAATTCAGCTGCAGCTCATTAGTATCGCTACGTGGAATTGCCTTGTGGCTTTTAAGAGCAGTTGTTTCCGCCTATAAGCGGGGAAATCGGGATCGGAAATTGGCATGCGCATGACAAGGTAAGTTATCAAATTAACCGGACTGGTGCTGACCGCCGTTTCTAATTATCCATTCAGACTCACACAGAAAAATACGGCATCGTGTAAATATTCCAATTCAAAATAGCTTAGTTCTAATAAATAAGGTTTTATTGTACGATATTTCACCGCTTATATCTTGTTTTCATGTAAAAAGAAGGCGCACACATTGTCGTGCATCGTATCCACACGAGCCAATCCTATCCACACAAACCACTCATTTGTATGAAAAAAGTGGCAAAGCGGCACTGATACTTCAATATAAGAATAACGTAGCTATTCGACATATTGGATCTTTCTCACCACCTGCAAGTGTAAATATGACTGCACCGGCGCACGTGCGTATACATTAGAGCATCGCTGCTCTGTTTGCGACTCGGCAGGTCCATATCAAAGCTGGCTCTCGATAATAATTACGCCGCTAGGTAGGACATCTGCTGCACGTGAATAATTGAACTTACCTCTACAAACGAAAAATCTTCCACTTCATCCGAACTGCAGCTTTCAGAAGAGTCGCTGTCTGGTATCTGAGTGGTAGATTTTCGTTTTTCTGTAGCTTTTAGAGCATCGTCCTCGGTTCCTATAAAAAACGATCAGTGGATAACTTCAAACTGAGTGTTTCATCCCCCCCCCTTTTTGGAATGTGGATAAGAAGAGGCAAACTCACCGTAAAGCCTAACCATTTGAGCGTGGTAGTGGCCGCAATGCGTGTCATCTTCCCAGCAAACTCTGTACCACTTACGAGGATTGAAATGTCACGTATCTTCAGGTTCTAGGTGCTTACAAGAAGCGACTGGGACTATTCAATTTTTATTATTGTCGCGGGAGCGAGTGCATGCAAACATATCGCCGGCGTAATCTTCGAGCTAGAGCACGGGCACTGCAAAGCAACACAGAATACACACACAAAAAAAGAACGTGCACTGTGGTCATAATGACGATGGTGGTGTCCTCAGTGGAACTCTTCAAACCCATTGAAATTAGCTGTATGACCAAAACAAATTTAATGTGTAGTTGAAATACCTCAATTAGGTTTTCTATTTTAAAGTATGCCAAAATATTGATTCTTAATATATAATTTCAATTTTTATCATAAGCACTATAAATATAAATATCAAACAAACCAGTTGTGTCGCCAGGTGTTGTTCACGTTTGTTTACGCCGAATATGCGTTTATCTCATCGACATCAGGGCCTCATGGCAGTCTCGCTGCATGTTTTATCCTAGTTGACGGCACCGCGCACTCTATCTTCATAGCAAGTCAAGCAAGGCATGAACGTGAAGCTTCTTTTAGGGTGTACATTACCGCTCTCAATGCATCTTGGACCTACCTAGATTGTCTACTGCGGCCTCAGTTTTCGTGGACACCATGAAGCGCGTTATTTGAAATTCGCGTACAACTTGGTGGAACAAGGAATCAAGTCAACCCCATTTTCAATACAACAAGAGGAAGTGCGACTTAGAGCCTGGATCACAATATGTAGAACCGCGGACAACGAGCCTATATCAAAAAGCGGCCGAAGCGCTATCTGCCAGCGTGCCATGCTCTAGCAATAAAGATGCACAAACTTCAGCTGGTAACGGGGGTTCTAGAACAGCGACGCTCGACATACGAAGTGTCATTGATTCACATGGTGACAGCAATGAAAATCCTGATCCCAACGACACCTATGGCTTCGAGAAAAACTCGCTCTTAAGCCATGCCGACCAAACTACAATCTGGCTTGCGACGATGCAGGCATAAGTGACAGCCATGTCGACAGTGACACAGATCATGAGCAGGATGCAGACGACTTTTGCCGCTCGTTTTCTGATGAGCGCTGGCCGAACTCAGACCTAAAAATCAGAGAAGCGATGATTGTCCTGATGGCGTACAGTAGATCTGTGGGACTGAACTGGACCAACATGGAATAACTAGTGTGGTCGGTAAACCTTTTTTGAAAAAGGAGGGAGAGAGAGAGAAATAAATAAAAGGAAGAGACAGGGAGGTTAACCTAGACGAACTGGTTTGCTACCCTGTGCGGGGGTGGGGAAAAGGGTCGGAAAGAGGATAGATATAGAGAGATATAAAATAAATTACAAAAAAACTACATGCGCACACATTCAGGAAGTTCCGATCACAGTCGTTTGGACAGGCCGGTTGAACGCAAGAAGCGCAGCAGCACCTTCACAGCCTTCTTCTGCGACATAAAGTCCTCTCGGCAGCGCAGGATTCTTTCTTCCGAAAGAGGCTGGTTGTCCAGTTCATCTAGTGCCTTGCAGAGTGACCGTCTCGGCGAGCAGTATTGTGGGCATTCACACAGAATGTGCCAAGTCGTTTCATCACTGCCACAATGGTCGCATGCAGCAGTGTCAGCCATTCCTATGCGGAACGCGTACGCATTGGTAAATGTGACGCCAAACCATAATCTGCACAGCATAGTAGCGTCTCGTCGGCGTAATTCCGGAGGAATTCGAATACTGAGAGTTGGGTCTAAAGTACCTAACCATGCATGAATGAAATGTGGCTCGTTCCATTGTGACGTGGTGCGCTTGCGAGCAAGCATGCGGAGTTTCCATGCAGCGTCAGTTTCGGAAAGCGGAATTGATATTTCATCGCTTTCAGTATGGGCAGAACGGGCAGCTCGATCGAAGGGAAAGAAGTGTATCCTTAAGGGTTCGTTTTTCCGAGTTTACACAATAATAATGAGGTTTAACAAACAATAATGCCAAGGAAAGTATAAGGAAAGTTATTAAGCCAATTGTAATGTGAATGAGAACAAATGTGGGTGAAAGGATAACTTGCTGTGGACAGGATCTGAACCTGCGACCTTCAAATAACGCGTTCGATGCTCTACCACTGAGCTACCACGACAGCTATCCCTCCAGACACTTCATTGGGTATCTATGCCAATTTAAACTTGGCAGTGTCAGTGAGCGCCACTAGTAGCCAGGGCGGCAAGTGTGGCACACTCTTTATAAGCCTGTTAGGCGTCACGTAGCAGGTGAACTTATTACTAACAGGCAGCTGACCAATAGTCCCTCGTATACAACCTAAAGGCACCATATCTGCCAGTACGAGACACTCGTTAATGAATAAGGGAAACAAGTGTATACATAAGGGCTCGTTTTTTGCGTGTACACAATATTAATGAGATTTAACAGACAATAATGCCAAGGAAAGTATAGGGGATATTATTAAGCCAATTGTAATGTAAAGGAGAAGAAAACAAAGTGTGTGAAAGGATAGCTTGCCGTGGGCAGGATCATATAAATATATATATATATATTTATATATAGTGTGAAGAAGAAGATGTGCCTGCAGCAAGCAGCATCGCCAACGCCCGGCTCTCTCGGCTCGTGCTTCGGTTCGTCGGTTCGTTGCTGTGCCGATCGCTGGACGGTTCTTCACGCTGTCTCGTCGCTGTCTTTGACCGCGAATAAACCTCCTCACAATATATATATATAGTGGGAATAATGATTCAGTGGGCCAGTTAGTCTTCGTGAAGGTATAGGACATGGCACAACGGAAGCGTTGTGAACAAGGATAAATATACATATTTCCCAACAGTTTCGGGAGGGGCCTCCCTTCATCAGAGGGATGAGCTATACTAACATGAACTTCCAAGCTTCGTTGCTGCCATGTCCCTATCACCTTGAAAAATGTTTGAGAGAGTGTGAGAAAACTAAAAAAGAAAGAAGGAAAGAAAGAAAAAAGAAGAGAAGAAACAAAGAAATATATATATATATATATATATATATATATATATATATATATATATATATATATATATATATATATATATATATATAGACTAACAAGAATAAAAACCTCTAACCTAGTACTCGTCATAGATATGGCCAGTCAGTGCCATAGAAAAGCTGGTAGCACTGGTAAGACTTTATATCAGTCTGATACAACGCTAGTACTAACTGAGTACAACTGATAGAAAACTGTATCAGACTGATAAAAACCGCCATCAGGATTTTTCGCTACGGGAGTGTTAAGTTGACGGTTGTCTTCCGCTTCTATATACTGCAAGGGGGGGTTACGTGCTTGTCCACTTTCTCAGTAAACAACGAAAGGCAAAACCGAGGCCTCCGAGATAGCTCCAGCAATCGCGGAGACAAACAGCAAAAAAAAAGAAACCTTATTGTGGTCGCGATCAATTTGCGGTTCACGTGTGTGACGTACGTGTTCACATTTCCTGGTTAAAGCAGGAAGTTAGAGCCTTCAAAGCCTTTCATTGGTAACGCTGCGTAGTGGCGACCACTTCAGATTATCAGTGGTAGCGGCGTGTGCGATGATTACAGCACGCATCACCTGTTTACTATTGCATATAGCGCACCGCGGCAAGAGGCTCTGTTAAACTTCATAATCAAAGTTACCAGGGTTCTCCGTGGTAACTTTGGAGCGCATTATTATATCGCTTTCGTTATCACACTTTCTCATGCGGCCGGCTGGGGAGAACGCGAGTAATTCGTTTACCCAACACGTTTGTGACGGCCCGTATCGAGCATTCTCGCCGTTCTGCTTCGTAAAAGTTGCAGAAATCAGCAAAACTGAAGTCCTTTACGTCCGCGGCAATTCACAACGCAACAGTAGCGTCGACTGGGGTAGGTTTTGTAGAGCGCGGAGCTGTTGCGTCTGCTCTTGTTCTCGCCGTCATTCTGGCAAGAGAATCCGCAAGCACCTTATAGTGGTTCAGTGACGCGTTCGGCTAGCGGAGAGGAATTCGTAGCTCTTTTTTTCAAGTTCTCAATGCGCAAATACTCCTAATATTTCGCTGAATTTTCGTTTAGTACGCTGTAGTTGCACGTGATTGCGCTGCAAACTGTGCACGGGAGATGGTGCTTGCACTACTCAAAACTGCGGCACCAGGTGACGCAGCATGTCCACAAAATTCCTGAATCTGACGCCTATAGAGACAGCCTGCACAGCCGCCGTCCGAGTTTGCCCGACGCAGCACGAGCTGGACCTAGTAAGGCCCGCGCTTCTACCGAAAGGGCCGTAACCAGGTGTGTACGTGGGTTCCTGGCGCTGGAGCTAAGAATTTATTGAAAGGTCTGTAACGGGCTGTGCGGCAACTCCACTCAGTCAACGCCAAGGAGAGACCTAGCATCAGCCAAGGTGACCGCATTAAGCCTCCAAGAGCGACCAGCCTCGCAGTTTGTAAAGAGGCCCCGAAACACGTTTTTGTGACGTGTTCAGTTAGGCATTTTTGAGGCCCCTGAAAAGTATGTGTGCCTTCGGTTGGAAGAATTCAAGCGGTCGGACTACCATCGGTTGCTTCTTTCAGAGCGTAAGCCTCTGTATCAGAGTGCTCCCGACCACTCTGACCTTGAAGTGATAGCGGGGCATGATCTGACCAAGTGGACGGATCACGTGACACAAGCCAGCCAGTTGCGTGGCTTCCGGCAAATGAACGAGATGAAGAGCGCGAGCGTGCATTTACGAAGGGGGTATTGCCGGGCACGTGATATTTCGTGTACGGGCGTTTTTAATGGTGGTTTTGTGCGCGTGTGGGGTGAAATCACTTCTAATAAGCCATAAATGTACCATGTTGATAACTAGGCGGTCAGCGAAGGCAAAAGATACGTCAATGATGTAGTTACAGCAGCTCGCAGACAGCCTCGTGATTTGACTTGAAGATTTCCGTTTAGACGAGGACAATCACCCAATTTATTTGCTGAGCTCAGTAGGCTTTCGCTACAAACAGACATTCCAGTGAGAGAGAGAGAAAGAATACACCAAAGGCCAGACATGTCAGAGATGTTCACTGAACTGATCGGCACCATTTGTTGACGCGGTGCAGCAATTTTTACCAGGCAGCCTCCCGCGCTTGCTGCACGGTGGCACTAAAAGTCAGCGCATCACCACTCGGAAGAAAGTACCAGGCCTCACTGAAGCTTCGAAGATTCTTAAGCAACTGTCTGAGGCGTTTTCTCAGCACAGCTCCTTCAATTGTGCGTAAATAAAAAGTACAGCCAGGACTGTGAATCACGTGTGTTCAATTAGCAAACAATATAGCAGCTGCTTCTATAACTAAGCGTTTACTAAAGCATACCTCTATTTCAATGTTGTGAACGTTTACTAACCACTTGTCAGTAATGGCACTCGCTCTTTTCACCGTAATGAAGATCAAGAGCTCGGTGATCTTTCTACATGAACACATGGAATAAGCTTACTAAACGCTTGCTTTCGGCCAGAGTAAAACAGTCGGTGAGTTCCTGCTCTCTGACACTCGTGTTTTAAAACACGTAAATATTTTTATACTGAAGGGTATCTTGAAAGAGCAGTTCATACATGTTGCTGGCGGTAAAACAGAAAAGATACTTACGCGAGCGTTTTTTTAGTGCGAGGTTATGGTGAAGCAACAAATTGGTGCACCTATGCACTAATCATACACGTGACAGGCATAATTGATTGAGAAGTTGCGAATGTTGAGCTTCATCTCTTACTTCAGATGTGATACCGAAAGCTATAACCTTTAAAAAAAAATTCAAGGACCAGCGATTACAATCGATAACGTTCAAGGCTTGCACAAATATTTGATGTTCTTGGCCCACAGATGTAGAGAGCCGTACGATTGAACTCAGCGTTAGCGCGCTAGTTAAGGTACATTAGACGAGAGCACGCCGATCTCGCACCCATGCAGGTGCCTTCGGCGGTATACCCTTGCTTACAGAGACGCCATTAATTGTTTTAAACTACGAAGGCGTACTTCGCTAACATGGCAAGCAGTGGCTTTGGGAGTTTGAAAGGCGAAAACGCGCCTGTTAACGCTACGCCTGCTTATAATATGTCATCTGGGCACCACTGCGCTGTCATCTGATGCGAGAACAACCAGCGCAAGTGTGAAGTGAGCTGGTTTTGAGCACTGCGTGTGAGCACTGCGTGTGAAGTGCACAGCTGATCTCGGGAATCGTGCTGGTGTGGTGTTTTGCGATTGCACAGATTGCCGTCCACAACAAAAAACGGTGACCTCCGCCGCCTTAAGATATAATTGCAATCGAAAGGAAAAAACTACGAGCCCAGTGAAATGTGGGAGTAAGTATAGTTAATGCGTTTATTCAAGCCCGACTCCAGCTGTCCCACTTTACAACAGCGATTTGCGTGCAGTATGCCTGTAGTATGCAGGCACAAAACTATTGCCATATTTTCGCAGGCCGCATGTCAATAGTAAGATATAAGTGTTACGACTCACGCGTGCATGCACGCACCGCGCAGGTTTAGTACAACTGTAACGGCCTACTATCGCTTTGCAAAGAGATGTGAACGGCGCAGAAATCATGCCTTTCGACTCCGTCGAACTGCGACATGCCTTGACTGTCCCTCGGTGAATCTACATGTGCATTCGGCCGGTGCCATCGTTGTATTTTAAAACCTTGTTCTGGCTGGCACCAATGCACCACATGTGTGTTCTGAGTGCCCGGCAGGACTGGCATTTGATACACATGCGGTGCATGAGCGTAAGTTTAAGCCAGATTCTAGCGCTACGTTGACACCAGCTTATGGCATAAATTTGACCTTGTGACAGCCAAGCCGCGCCGCAGTTAACGCTTTCCGCTGTTCGCGTTTCTTTCAGTCGGATAATGCGTACCTGATGAAGTTGCTTGATATGTGGGGTTTAACGTCCCAAAACCACTATATGATTATGAGAGACGCCGTAGTGGAGGGCTCCGGAAATTTAGACCACCTGGGGTTCTTTAACGTGCACCCAAATCTGAGCACACGGGCCTACAACATTTCCGCCTCCATCGGAATTGCAGCCGCCGCAGCCGGGATTCGAACCCGCGCCCTGCGGGTCAGCAGCCGAGTGCCTTAGCCACTAGACCACCGTGGCGGGGCGATGAAGTTGCTTCTGCAGCCTCCAATGCATGTGCTGCAAACATTTCGGACTGTGAAGGAACGTCTCAACGTTTCGCATGAAATCAGCAGAAAATTCTAGCAAAGGAATAGCGCGAAACATGCTTACAGCCGGACTCAAGTTGTGAAGTTTGCGTTTGATTTGCAGAGCGTCTGCTCGCCTGGCAGTTGAGAGTGTTGCTTCGCCGCGCTTGCAACAGACGGCGCCACGCGTTTTTCATTATGGCAGCAAGCACTGAGATTGCTGTGTTCTGGTGTATAGAGCGCAGCTTGCCGACACCGTGGCTGTCGGTGGCGCAACGGGTGGGATTGAGAAAAATATAAGCAAAGGATAACTGCACAGAATCGAATGCAGATTTGGAGCAGGGGTCTTGGGCTGTCGAATATTCTATCACAAAGCCGCGCTGGAGTTTGAAACGCAAAAAGACTATAAAGGCGTCATGTCCGACAATAAATCTGGTGAACTATCTGATATAGCATGGTGGAAAAGTGAAATAACAAGCAGTCACCGCACTAATTGTGTAACGAGTACGTGTTTTAGAGCTTCAAATCCACTTCGAAGTGCAGGCGTGGTTATTCATCCTAAGGCAGATGCATCAGTCAGCGAAGTACACACGCCAGGCATTTTGGGTGCCTCGCTTACCTGCAGAGGGACAAATAATGGCTCAGGGGGTGTTGTCCTATTAAACGAAAATTAAAAGTTATGGTGCACTCAATACCTTGCCGGAAGCCAGATGTTCAAGCACAGTTAGCCTTGCCACAACACGAAGCTGCACTCATATTTCTCAATAGGCGGGATTGTAATCGTAATTGATTTTTTTTACACGAACATCATGTGCCAAAAAACTCGTTTCTCCTACTTTTCATTATCACTGGTAAGTGATAGAAACAAGAGTAGTACAATAGAGTAAGAATGAAAAAAAATTCCAACGGTCCTTTAGGTAGCGGCCAGAGGTGACTTCAAGGCAAACCGCATCTTTTTCTTCTCACTATATTGTATCCTTCACTTCACCAAAGCTTTCCCCATCCTGTGTGGTTTCGCATAGCCTGGTGACTGCATTGTAAGTCATGTGCAACTACCGTTTCTGTCTACGCTCCCCACGGGGGCAGAGTTGGGCATAGGTCCGCCATCTTTCCCGTCGAAGGAAAGCCACCCTTCTCGAATCTAGGAGCCAACGCTGCTCCGTGTGCTTGCAAGCTTGTTCATGCCGCACCACTGGCTATTCAAATTAAAAATAAAAATTCAAACGAAAAATTATTTTAAACCAAACTAGCGCCGCAATTTGTTTGATTTCAGCCGCTATCGCTAGTCCCATTTTTGTTTTAAATAGAGAACACGTAATCACTGTAAATTCGAAGCACCAATGCCCTTTTCAAAACATTACCTTCACCTGAAGAAATGGCGGAGTTCAAATAACTTCTTTTTCTGTCATTCCACTTTATGCACAGAAAACAAGTGCAGAGGCTATTTAAACTATGTCACACTGAACAACTTGCATAAGTGGTTGTTGCATTATTAACTGGTGACAAGAGTACATAGATCAGTTATATACAGCTGGCTGCGTTAAAGCACGTCGTACCATAAATATCAGATACGTTATAAGAGCTATCATAACTAAGACATATCATACATAAGAAGTACAAAGTTAAAAAACTTGACAATTATGATACTGTGTAATGAAAATCCTGAGTGCAGCTGCTTAGGTGTTTTTATGTCGCGATACGTGTTGATAACCGATTTGGAAGAAACATTTACGTATGTACATTTGCATACCACTATTTATTTTCTTAAACTCTCTCTCTCTCTCTCCCTATAGCGCTGTCGATTCTTTATTATAACGAAGGAAGATGGATAATCAAAAAAGTGAGCGAAGATATGTTCGACTTGGTGCGAAATTGCCTGGTCCTCGACCACAAGGTCTACGCAAGAGTTTCACGAGGTCGTCACATCAGTGGGATAAGTTATGACGGTGAGAGACAGGATGTACTCGCGCACAAGTGGTAGGAAAGTGACTGTTATTTTTATCTCTAAATTCAAGTCGTCTACAACTAACATTGCTGTGGGCCGATGTGCCGTTAAGGCGAGGCGCAGGAAGCGCACGATGTCCTTGGTAAAAGTGGTGGTCAAAATGTACGCCGCCACGGCCAGCAAACCATTGCCCAAGCTGGCGGCTCACAATCCACCAACTTCAATTTACGTACCAGTAGTTCCGTCAATATATATATATGTATGTATATATATATAAATAAATAAATAAATAAATAAATAAATATATATATATATATATATATATATATATATATATATATATATATATATATATATATATATATATATATGGTGGTACGCAGGTAGATAGCCACTCCCGCTGCGGTCTTGGGGCCTCTACGAGAGCTACAACAGTAATGCTAGTCAACGATTTCGAAGGCTTGTTTCGGATTTATCCAGGTTTCAGCAACACACGGCACAGAGGCATGCCCAAACATTGGATCGTGATGTGTGTCCGTGACATGTGCGTAAAAGGAGCGAGCATTAGGCACTGAGACAGATAAAATGTGTGTCTGCTCAATCGTGGCGCAACACTTTGCAGTGAAAGCTTTGTGTTTGTGCGACCAAAAACGGCGAAATTCATCGGCTAGCGTCATGTGCAGATTGTTTGTCCCGTGGTAGAATAATAATCGTCGGCAGGGTGCTTACCCAGCCCTCTTGAGTGCTTCCCCCTTTTATGTGGCACATCATTTTCGTTACGTACTCGCACCTGCTCTACACGGTAGCCGTGCTTGCGCAACTGCGCAATTGTTCGAGTGGCGACGCCACTGACGGCGATGACGATGGCGGCGACGACGACGTCACCTTACAGAGGAACGGGCTCCCCAGAGTTACGCTTTAAAGTAACTCTACAGGAAGCACATGTGCAGGACAACTACGCAGAATGTTCATGAATTCTTTAAGCTACAGAGTTACGTTCCACTCTTTTGTCAGATTTCACATGCAGAGTACAGTAGAACAGATTGACTCTGCACATACCAAGCTTGGCACCGTACTTGAACTCTGTCACTCTGCCCATTTCGTTTTAGTCCCAGCGGGTGATCAGCTCACCTTGACCCATATCGATCACCTGACCTATATCGATCACCTTGACCCATATCGATTCTGGAAGATGAACGGCATGGCTCCCCCAGTGAAGAACTCTGTGCTGAGGTTGTAGAGTTTCGCGTAGATAACTTTCAGGTCAGCAGGCCACATGTGTTTTATGGCATTGACACGAAATTCGACTACTCCCAAACTGATGAGTTGATTCAGGAACTCGAGATTTGGCTCTAACGTGCTTCCTAGCATGGTTCAGGTCACAAAGTTCGAGGAATTCACTGTTGCGCACATGTAGGAATGAACAGAGCCAAATGAACCACAGAAAATAGACAAGTATTTTCACGTCGTCTTCATGGTTACGAATATTGCACTAAGACTGAAAAATACTTCATTTTTTCTTGGGGCCTAGCGATGCCCGGCGTAAGCCTGGCAATATTTACTGTACTCTAGCGCTGAAGTACTGCCAGGACTTACTTTATATTATAAGACAGGCAATTAGGGTTGTAAAGCTAAGCAGAATAACCCAATACCATTCTGTTCTCTTTTCATGCGGCAAATAAGTAAAGGTAACCATAGCACGGCGTGTCTTGATAATAATGCAGAGGTAGTCCTGGTTGTCATTCACGATTTTATTAGCGTTTTATTGATATACATATTTTAGACCAAGAACAATGATATTAGCCTAACTTTTTGGGGAAAGAGTTGTATAGATAGTTACGTACAATGTACGGCCGCTAGAACCACCATTCCTATTCTTTCACCGTTTGTACATTTTAACGCCACCTATAAATAAATATCAATGTAATACATTTATTTGAAATATCTTTTCTCAGCAGAGGGAAAACACAGTTCAACTTTGGTCCCGTTCTGTTATTGCGATATGAACACTCTAAGCAAATTATTATGCGATAGTGTTAAACAGCTTGTTTTGTAGAAACTCTGGTGTGGGCATCAACGTAGATGGTTGCCATTGAAAAAATCAACAGTTAGGTCCATGATCAAAAGATCCATAAAAATGAAAAAATTATTAAAACTGGAAGAAGCTTCAGCCTCATCTTTAAGGGCAGATTGTGATATCGTTATCGGGCTGCGTGCGCATCGGACTGCTAGCCTGCTTCTGCTCTTGGTGCATGCCTCAACAATTCTTCAAGAAAGCGAACGACTGTGAGCGCAGCACTGGTCGTTTCAAAGTACCGTTAAATGTCTACTGAAAGCACGGTTGCTAGGTGCACAATACAGCATGACCATTTCTTTTGCAAATCAGCGAAGGCCCCACTAGTTGTCCGTAAGGCAATACTTGACCCTACGAGGCTGTTCAATTTTTGTTGATGATTCTGCTGTATCATCATCGTCATCATCATCATCAGCCTGACTACGTCCACTGCAGGACAAAGGCCACTCCCATGTTCCGCCAAATAACTCGGTCCTGTGCTTGCTGCTGCTAATTTATACCGGCAAACTTCTTAATCTCATCTGCCCACCTAACCTTCTGTCTCTCCCCTTACCCGCTTTCCTCCTCTGGGAATCCAGTTAGTTACCCTTAGTGACCAGCGGTTATCCTGTCTACGCGCTACATGCCCAGCCCATGTCCATTTGTTCTTCTTAATTTCAGCTATGGTATCTTTAACCCTCGTTTGTTCCCTAATCCACTCTGCTCTCTTCTTGTCTCTTAAGGTTCCACCCACCATTTTTCTTTCCATTGCTTGGTGCGTCGTCCTCAGTTTAAGCTGAACCCTTTTCGTAAGTCTCCAGGTTTCTGCTCCGTAGCTAAGTACCGGCAAGATACAGCTGTTATATACCTTTCTCTTGAGGGATAGTGGCAATATACCTGTCATAATTTGAGAGTGCTTGCCAAATGTGCTCCACCCCATTCTTATTCTTCTAGTTACTTCAATCTCGTGGTTCGGCTCCGCGGTTATTACCTGCCCTAAGTAGACATAGTATTTTACAACTTGAAGTGCGCTATTACCTATCTCGAAGCACTGATCTTTTCCGAGGTTGTTGTACATTACTTGCCGTTTTCAGCAGATTCATTTTAAGACCTACCTTTCTGCTCTCCTTGTCAACTCTTCAATCATGAGTTGCAATACGTCCCCTGTAGTTACTCAGCAATGCAATGTCATCGGCGAAGTGCAGGTCACTAAGGTACTCTCCATTAACTCTTATCCCTAACTGTTCCCATTCTAGGCTTCTGAAAACCTCCTGTAAACACGAGGTAAATAGCATTGGGGAGATTGTATCCCCCTGCCTTACACCCTTCTTGATTGGTATTCTGTTGCTTTCTTTATGAAGCACTGTGGTAGCAGTTCATCCCCTGTGAATTTCTTCCAGGATGTTTATATATACTTCATCGACGTCCTGATTCCGCAGTGTCTGCATGACGGCTGATATTTCTACTGAATCAAACGCGTTCTCGTAATCTATGAAGGCTATGTATAGTGGTTCGGTTATACTCTGAGCATTTCTCTAACACCTGATTGATAGCGTGGTCGATCGTTGAGTAGTTTGTTCGAAATCCTGCTTGTTCCTTTGGTTGATTGAATTTAATGTTTTCTTTCCTCTTTTAGCAATTACTTTTGTAAATAGCTTTTATACTACAGAGAGCAAGCTAATTGGCCTGTAATTCTTCAAGTCCTTGTCATCTCCTTTCTTATGTATTAAGATGATGTTAGCGTTCTTCCGAGACTCTGGTACTTATCCCGTCAGGAGACACCTCGTAAACAGGGTGGCTAGTTTTTCTAACACAATCTGTCCTCCATCTTTCTGCAGATCTGATGTTACCTGATTCTCACCAGCAGATTTTTCTCTTTTCATGCTCTCCAAAGCTTTTCTGACTTATTTTATCATTACTGGTGGGGTGTCATCTGGGTTACTGCTAGCTTCTCATAGTACGAAAGTCATGGTTGTCCCGGCTACTGTACAGATCTCGGTAAAGCTCCTCCACTATTTTCAACTATCCTATCCATATTGGTAGTTATTTTGTATTCTTTGTCCCTTAGAGCATACATCTGATTTTGCCTATCCCAAGTGTTATCTTCACATGCTTTGACGCTTCCTCCATTTTTCAGAGCGTGTTCAATTCTCTTCATTTTATACCTTCTTACGTCAGATACCTTACGCCTATTTATTAACTTCGAAAGCTCTGCCAGTTCTATTTTGTCTGTTGTACTTTACACTTTCATGCTTTGACGCTTCTTAATTAGGTTCTTCGTTTTCTGGGAAAGCTTGCCAGTGTCCTGTCTAACTACCCTGCCTCCAACTTCCAATGCACACTCCGTAATGATACTCGTCAGATTATCATTCATTGTAGCTATGCTAAGGTTGGTTTCCTCACTAAGAGCCGAGTACCTGTTCTGAAGCGAGACTCTGAATTCCTGTACTTTCCCTCTCAGTGCTAGCTCATTGATTGGCTTCTTGCGTATCAGTTTCTGTCGTTCCTTTCTCAAGTCTAGGTGAATTCGAGACCGTATCATTCTATGGTCACTGCATCGTACCTTGCCAACCACTTCCACATCCTTCACGATGACTGGGTGTGCCCTCATTATAAAGTCTATTTCATTCTTATTTTCGCCATTAGGGCTCCTCCATGTCCCCTTGTGGTTTCCCCGTTTTCGGTAAAAGGTATTCAATATCCGTAAATTATTGCGTTCTGCGAATTCTACTAGTAGCTCTCCTCTGGCGTTTCTAGTGCCGATGCCATAATCTCCTACTGCCGTGGTCTCCAGCCTGCTTCTTTCCTACCGTTGCATTAGAGTCTCCCATCAGTATTGTATAATGTGTTTTTTACCTTACTCATTGCTGATTCCACGTCTTCATAGAAGCTTTCAACTGAAGCGTCATCATGACTGGATGTAGGCGCGTAAGCCTGTACCTACCTTCATCTTGTATCTCTTATTCAGTTTAATTACAATACCTACCACCCTTTCATTAATGCTATAGTATTCCTCTATGTTGCCAGCTATGTTTCTGTGAACTAAGAACCTCACTCTCAGTTCTCATCTATCAGCCAAGCCCTGATAGCAAAGGACGTGCCCATTCTGTATCACCGTATAGGCCTCATCTGTCCTCCCTAACCTCACTGAGCCCTATTATATCCCATTTAACACCCTCCAGCTCCTCAAATAGTACAGCTAGACTTCCCGCTTTAGATGAGGTTCTAGCGTTAAACGTTGCCAAGTTCAGGTTCCAATGGCGGCCTGTCCAGATCCAGAGATTCTTCTTAGCACCTTCTGCTGCGTTGCAGATCTGACCGCCGCCGTGGTCAGTTGCTTCGCAGCTGCTGGGGACTGAGAGCCGTGAGTTATTTGACGTATGCATGTGGAAGGTAGTGGCCAGATACTGCACCAGGGTCGCCAATCCTTCTCTGGTGAGGGAGTGCGTTCCCGGCGGTGGTTATTGGTGAGGCCGCACCCCAGGCCTCGTAATGCCATTCCATCACCACGTGGATTTTTTATCCTGTTGGGAACTGCGTGGCACCGGAATTTGAAACACGAGCCTTTGCTTGCGAGGTGAATGCTCTAACCACTACGCCATCACTGCATGTACACTACGCCATGGCCATCGCTGCATGAACAGCACATACCGAAACACAAGTGCTCTTCGTTTCTTGTTTTGTGGTTTTGAAAGAGGAGCTCTTTAGCTTTTAGTAGCACTGGGCAGTGGGAACAAGGATTATTATCACTGTGAACCGGTACACACTTGCTTTGTCCTCTTCAACTTCTGATTGATATGTGGGGTTTAACGTCCCAAAACCACTATATGATTATGAGAGACGCCGTAGTGGAGGGCTCCGGAAATTTAGACCACCTGGGGTTCTTTAACGTGCACCCAAATCTGAGTACACGGGCCTACAACACCTCTTCAACTTCTGCCTCACTCTCTAACCTAAATAATGATCCCATGCCACGTGACTAGAATTACATAACTGCTCGCGTGACTAAATATCGCACAACATGCAGTCACACGAATATAAATTACATATCATTTATTCACACGACTGCAATTCTCCAATGTACAATAGCTAGTCACATTACATGGTCCCTCTGTAAACAATTTAACAACTGATCAGGGACCTGTTTCCACCAAAAAAACACAACAGGTAATGATGTGACTAAAATCTTGTCATGTAACACATAGTCACATGACATGTCCAGCTAAGTCTAGCCATTCTTAGTACTACTAGCAAAACATTAATGTCACAATTAAAAACTTTACATTACTAACATGACTTAGGTATATTGAACACTAGGTCCACTGATATTTACATTATTGAGCCACAAGTGCCAGCTGCACAATATTTTCTTCTCTCGAATCACCACCATTTTCCTTCTATTGCAAATAAATATCATCAGAATCACTTTTATTATTATTATTCTTGTTGTTGCTGCTGTGGTTGTCGTCTGTGTCATCATCGCCATCATCATAATCATCATCATCATCATCATTACTATTATTATTATTATTATTATTATTATTATTATTTGTGTTTAGATCGATTTTAAATGAAGATAGATAATGTTTGCTACAAGATTTGACATTATCATACTGATATTCTACAAAAAAAATATTTTTAAGGCTAAAACTATGAGCAACACTTTAACCCACTGTGTGCTGAGGACATTTCCAGTGTGCTGAGGGCATTTCCAGCTCCAAATTTTAAATAACACACTACCAGGCTTTGAATTACCTATTATTATATGTTGCTGAAAATTCATCGAAAATTCTGATTTTGGAAGTGCACCTATTAAGAAAATACTGGCATGAAGCATTTAACAAGAGAAGCATCAAAACAATTGCTAACAAATAAGAGTAACACTATGCAATGAGAACATTTATTAATTAGTTTAGTCAGGCTAACTGGCATCTCCCTGGTACTATGACACTTTCATTCTAATTGTCAAAACGGTATTGAACAGAGCTAGTTGGTTGGTACTAAAACGAGGACAAAGATAAGACACAACGATGTCTTTGTCTTTTCTCTCTGTTTTTCCTCGTTCTTATTTGGTTTTAAAGCCAGTTTTCACTATCATTGACGTTCCATCTTGAATCCATTTTCTAATCAATAACCTTGTCCTCTGAATCATCTTTGACTGTCCTTTAATTTCTAATCAGTTGAAAAAAACGTGCCTTCATCAAAAATGCAGCCGCCGAAGCCGGGATTTGATTCCAGGACCTGCAGGTCAGCAGCTGGTTACCTTAGGCAATATAGAACACCGCGGCGGGGTGCTAACGGGATAGTTAGGTCTGTGTTCCATCACGATGTGCCGCAGTTTATGTGCTTCTTTGCGCTACTGTTCTGAGTTATGCATTAGGCAACTAGCCCTTCAGTGTGTTCTTGAAGACAGCACTTGTATCCTTTTATTTACACAGCGGTGTGGCATTGAACTATACGATGAATGCAGGTTGTTAGAAATAGTTCAGGCTAACAGTCACAAGGAACCTAATAATTTCACACTACCATTATCTGCACCCTTCTTTCAATCTTCAAGTAGTCACTGAAATTTTTACTTCAGATGTCATGCACCTTGTCCTTACGTGGATTGCTGAAGAGGCTGTGCAACGTTCCAAAGCTCGAACGTCTTGCCCGTTGTTAAACTCATCGCGCAAAATCACTTACAGTAACTAATTTCAGGTCATATACAGCTTAGTTCTATATTTTTGTCTCTTTAAGTCGTTCTTCACAACCGAGTCGACTAGCTGCCCCGTCTTTCTCGCTCTAAATGTAGTGGTGCATAGCGTTCAGGTTCGTGAGCGCTAGGATGAGTTAGGTATATGTCATGCATTATATAACGTATTACTTGCTATAGCAATTTTAAGAATTTTTCTTGAATTGTATGGGCAACGTTCTTGAATTCAGCATGGTAGACAACGCCCTTTAGGTACTCAAAAATAGAAACGAATATTTTGAAAGCTTCTTGAACTCAAACACTATTGTTAATCTAGGCAGATTTTTTTTCGAATCTGATAATGTAAAAAGTCACGTAATGCTCAAGCGCAAATGACGCACAGATCAATTAGTATTCTCTTACTTTTAATGCTACCAGCTTCAATTTCCCTCAACAAGAAATGCCTGTATCCCAGGTATTTCGGCGCCCTGTTGCGGTGGTCTAGTGGTTTAGGTATTCGTCTGCTGGCCTGCAGGTCACGGGATCAAATGCTAGCTGGGGCGGCTGCATTTTCGACAGAGGCGAAAATGCTGTAGGGCTGATTGCTCAGATTTGAGTGCACGTTAAAGAACCCTAGGTGGTCGAAATTTTCGGAGCCCTCCACTACGGCGTCTCTCACAAACATATGTTGGTTTTAGAACGTTAAACCCACCATATTAATAAAATCAACAGGTATTTCGGGCGATTCCGTGGTTTTAGCTTTATTTTCTCTAGAATACTTCTACTGTACAGTGAAATATTATACTATTTATGTAGCATTCCTTAGGATCTTTATTGAAGAATTATATGGGGAACAACAAATACACAATTTTTTGCTAAGTTTGCTTAGAGTTCAGAAATTGGGAAACTGGTGGCTAAGTGCTATAGCGGCCAACATGTATGCTTCTAGAGGTATACACCTTATTTTTTCAATAATAACTTAAGAAACATTCTTGTGAGTCAGAAATGCCTATCTAATGCAAATATAGTGGAAACCGTGAATGGTGTTCAGGACCACCTGTCTGTTTTTTACGGGGACACGTGCAGCGTATGATTTACTAAAATGTCCTATTCGCAGATTGCAAATTTAGTAAGATTGTTATGGCTGTCTTTGATGACATGTGTGATGCGCTCATCATAGAAAACAGGTATAGATTGCAAAAAAAACTGCGGATTGTGTGTGGCTACTGATATTTGAAACAACCAACACATCTTTGCAGGAAGTACTTGCTAAATGTGCAATATTTACATTTTCTGCATTGTTAAAGGCTAGAAGCAGTTTTCACTGAATGCCCTGTGTTGTCTTAATACAGACAGCTTAAGCATCGCATTTTGTTCACCTGATTTACGTCTCCGTAATTATCGATACCACCGGACTTGCTGCCACACTGCCTTTTCACGTGGAAGTCATCGGGAACATATGGTATGGCAGGGTATAGATGTATTCATCGTAGTTGAAGCTGCTGCCCGCTGTGCCTTTTTTTAATTGCAAAGGACCAGTCATGTGATTAATCACGACGTCCACGTACACTCTGCGGAAACAATAAAAACGAAATTGTCATATTTGTAGACGTCTTATTAGATCTTTTTTCGAATGTGCAGATTCTTATCCATTGGAATGTGCACGAGTACGTGCTTGCCTGTTAGGTCTGCTCTGGCTGGTCGGTAGCTAGGGAAGGTTATATAAAACTGTTGTATCTACATTCAAAACCAAAGGGGCAACAGCATCTGAGGCCCAAGGCGGGGTAGAAACCACACACAAAAAAAGGTATCCAAAAGTGAACACTCTGGTGGCTTGGAAAGGTTCTAGGCGCTGCAAGTTTGAAGGGAGAAGACTGGGTCTTCAGGTTGAACATTTTATTGGGCAGAACTTGTGGCCACGTAAAGCGAGCAAGACACTGGCAGTAAGAGCGTTGAACGGAGCGTCGGCCATCGATCAGCTGACAAGCAGCCAAGCGCGTCGCGAATTTTAGTGGTAATGTTGAATATATCAGCCTTATCAGTGATCACTGGTCTTTGTGCAAGCTTTAGAATAATCTCGAGTGTTCGCGTCTTGCCGGTCGCGAACCTTCGCTAACTGTGTAGTTTGCGCTGAGCATTCCAGAGCCAGGCTCTGTGGGCGAAAACCAAATCAAACAAAAAGTGGGAACAATAAAGGCGCGTGTGAATATTTCTCCGCGTTTAGCAGGAATAAATTAGTGCCCACGATTCTATCACTTCATCCCTTTGATAAAAAATATCGGTTCAGTGGCAGGTCAACAACACTTGCGCTGTCGACAAGATACATCAAATATTGGGTGGAGATAAGGAAATAGGGTCGTCACAGAGGGATGTAAGAAACGCACCAGTGAGTCCTCAGCAAGGCAGTGAATCCGGCCCAACAGCCAAGAAAATTATGCTAATTGTATTTGTAAGCCTTTAGAGGTTTAAGTATACTAGGATATATTTTCACTTATTTGGCGCAAATTGCTCACAAGAAGTAGGGCAATGCAATATTTATTTTGTTAATTTTATTACGCATATAATAAGCCAGCTTGACTCAATAGTCAAGAAGTCGAGCAATTGTTACGTCTTCCTATTCCAGATATTTGGTCTCCTGCTCCATGCGACGTTTTTGCGGACAATATCGCGGCACACAATCACACCGCATTCGCACTGACGGGTCTATTGTCAGCTGACTGTATACGAAAAACCACTGGGCGAGCTGTGTTAAGGCACCTTTCTCGAACAGCAGAAGCGACTCGCTCGAACCCTTCTTCGAGACGCATCAGCCACACCAATGTTACCGAAAGAGCACACCTACAAGGAGCTAGACATGACTGGAAACAGTAATGGGCATGACGGCTCCGCAGTGGACATGTTTATTATCATTTTCGTCTTCTTGATATGGGTGAAAAAAATTGCCCGCAGCTTCCCTCGCGGGAACACTGAGGAGGATGCGGAGCATATAATTGGTTAACGGGGTGTTAAAGTGCGACTTACTTGGGTCGATGGCTAAATTGGTTAACGTGGTTGTGAAATGGGGTGTTAAATTGCGACTTACTTGGGTCGATGGCTAAATTGGTTAATGTGGTTGTAGGAGGGGGTGTTAAATGAGTGAACACGTACACACGTATGCGAAAGGGCGGCGCTGGTCGAAGGGACGTCGATTATTCTGTTTGTGGATTCGTTGGCATTCATTTCACGGCGACTTCGGACGTCGACGCGCCGTACAAACCAACGGACGAGCGGCAACTGAGCGAGCGAGTGCCGACCTTGAGTATATATACAGCGCGACGGCGCATGCGCTGTCAGCTGTCGAATGTTCTCGAAGGAGAAGCGCGCGCGCGGCACAGATGGCGACGGCGCGACGGCGCATGCGCTGTCAGCTGTCGAATGTTCTCGAAGGAGAAGCGCGCGCGGCACAGATGGTGGGCGACGGCGCGACGGCGCGTGCGCGCGCGTCAGCTGTCGAATGTTCGAGAAGCGGTGCGGACGGCGCGGACGGCGCACTACAAGGCGCGAGTATAAGATGCTTCCGCATCTAAAAAGCATTTGACAAGTGTCAGAAAACTAACCAAATATTTCTTGTGTTTCTAGTTGTGCCAACGTGGTGAGGTAATGTGTGTGCACCTGTGCTTGTTGGATGTGAAGTATTTTCTTTTGTAATCAGGAAGTCTTGACTGAAATCCACAAGTATACTGACGCAAATGCTTTATAAGGGGTATCAAGAAAACTTCTCAACCTATCAACATGGCATTCGATACTTTGGCAATCAATAAGAGCTCAATGACAAGCGTCGAAGATACGCTTGCGACTTTTGAAAGCGAAACTATTTATTTTGCACTCAAGGTTGACGATCTTTCAAATTGCTACATGCATGTTGACCTTTTGTGGGACGATGCACGTGTATGCCTGACGAAGAGCACAAAGGGTGGTCATCGCTCGTGAACCCGTCACGCTATTACTGCTGGTTTTAAGTACATCTCATCCACAGCCTTGTCGATAAGGCGTCGCGTCTTATCCGTAACATATTTGGTGGATGTGGAACGTTCCCCGTCCTCACCACGAAGCTTCGCAGTGACCGCATCGTTCAGTCTCCAGCCATGGCTACCAATGACAATAGCCCATCAGCAACTCCTTCTGTAGCTCCAGCCACTAAATGCCTGACGATGCCCTACCCGTGTGATTCCGGTACATTCTCCGCACAACTTGGGCTTGACGTTGACTACTGCTTGGCTCCGTATGTACGAGCGTGTTACCCTTACGTAAACGCCATACATGGCCCATATATAGGTTATATGTGGCCACATATAAGCATATATGGCAGCATATGTGGCCTCAAATAAGCATATATGTCAGCATATGTGGCTTCTATTTTCCATATATGGATGTATATCTGGCGGAGTCGGTTCATGTATGGGGTTATATACAGCCATATATGACACGGTTGGCCTGTATAAGGAGTCAAATCCGGCCAATTAAGGCACGGCCACATCATATATAACATATCAAGTGGATCCTTATATGCGGAAATGCTCCCTTATTTGGGATCAACCACGTATATATTTAGCACCATGATCACACTTTTATGCGGATTGTAATATATAACAATTTGTACACAAAGCTGACCTGCTTATTTTTTACAACAATAGAGGTATTAATTATATATGTTGTTTCTGCCATGCGAAAAAACCCAAATTTCAAGTCAGCTTTGTGTACGTGATAGTTGCAACTCAGTTGAATGCATATATGCATGCATTCGTGTAATTTAACTCGTACATTTGTAATTTAACTCGTACACGTTGTTATTAATACGACGTAAATTATGTATACGAGAGCAGACATGTTTTACGAGGAAGAAATTGTGTCAAGTCACAAAACGTATTGAAGCTTCCGAACCTCGCTATTATTATAGAGCAATACTATAGAGTTTTATGTAAAGACAAAATGCATGCAACTTATATTGTTCACATTAATGCATTGTTTAAAGTGGCAGCAAGAAATAGTAATTTCAATTCACTTTTAGCTTCCACATTGGTGGACCAAATTTCTGTTTATTTGAAGGTTTGGATGGCTATATGCTCCCATCATATAACAAGATTTCAATTAATCCTGTTGACCCTTCATTTGCGATTGCTTTAAGCAGCCATTTACTATGATTGCATGTGCGATGCAATGTTTTAGGGAGTGTTTTCAAGAACAAAAAAGAACTTACGTGAGTGCAACATGCAGGCACCATTATGATTACATTCAAGATGAAAGTTGTACTAATTTATTGCAAAAATACATCTTGCGTTTCCTTTGGCTATGTATATTGTTCCTGGCTGTGCACATAGTAAACTTTTATTGAAAATTTTATGATTGCACTAGTGAACAATTAGTTTAGTGTAATGTTTGCAAGCATCAAGTAAATCTCACATCATAGACATGCACGTTAAGAAAGGTGCAACTGACTCACAGGTGATACATAATTATTAGACCATGTAACGAAATGCTGAAGCTTTAGAGCAAGATTTAACGTAGGCTGCCGAATTCACAAAACTTCTATTTTGTGTGGGTGTGTCATTACTTGGTCGAGGTCACTAATGCACACGTGCCATCATCAGGATTAGCCTAAACATTGCCTTGTGAATACCAGTTGTATGACACATTTTTGCGGGCTGGCATGATGCCTAAGCCAAACTCTACATTATGTAAACAGCCCCTTGCTGTGCAGGCGCGTAACAATTAAAACTGTTTGCGAACGTATCCTTTCAACACCAACACAGTAGTGCATTTACCTATAAGATATGTATGCTGGTGCAACCCACCAAACTGCGCAATTGCACACTCGCGTATAAAGATTCTCATGGGCACCCAGACGCTAGCATTTCATTCATTGTGGCCAGATATTTTCGGCCATGTCAGAATGATATGAGTGTAATATTATTATATTATTATGGTTGTTGTTGTTGTTATTATTATTGTTAATATTGTTGTTGTTGTATCTCGTAAAGCGTCCAACGTTTCAATGCCCTATGCTCTCAATACTGTGTCGTTGTGTAAGTTTTATGAGATCAGTTATCTTGGTTTCTTTTTGATAGCATGCTGAGTTTTTTCTACTTGCAATAAATGTGTGGCCAAGTGAGGCCTTCGTTCTCTCCCTGTTGTCTTAATTAACATCTCTTGAGAATCCGGTTCTCCTACAGCCTTCTACAAATTGTACACCGCGATATGTCGTGGTCAACTTGAGTACATACGCATATCTGATTTGGAAATCCACCAGTAGCGCCACTGAGTGAGTCTAGAAAAAATTTATAAGCATTTACCCCCATCGTTTCACTAGAATCCTTTACACACTGCTAGAATATTATAATTGCCATCAGTTAACGGCCGGCAAAATAGTGCTGAGCTGTTATTTCTTTACTAGCTAGTTCAGGGTGAGATATTCTGCCCTTCTCGGTTGTAATAATTTTCAAACTCCGCGTAAGTTATCCAGAGAGAATCGACCGTTGCATGTACCTGCCAGCTTCTTTCAACACTCTATCCTTTAAAGAATGCCGAGTCTCTCTAACGTCAACTTTCTTGATTCGTTATGTTTTTCATAGTCTACAGTCATTTTTTTTTGTCAGTGCGGGCTGCCCTGTCCTAACGTAGATTTGCACATGCACAGATTCTTCCCTTTTCCGTCTTTCAGGAAGCCTTCGGCACGGTTATGTATAATTCACATTATTTTTCAGTCCCATTCCATGAATATCTACTCTTTTATTTTTTGTTCCCATTGTGCGTTGATTTCTTTTTGACTGCTCGTTTTTGCTCTCTTTATGGATTTGCTTTTCTGTCGACAGTCTGTAATGTATTGTTTGTTTATGTTTTTTTTTCGCGCGTGCCAGCACGAAAGACACTACGGTTGTTCTTGCATACGTTAAAAAATGATTGATTGATTATTGGTTGATTGATTATTATTATCATTATAAATGCTTGTGAAATAAGATAAAAGTTTGGCTGAAACGTGTCTTCGAAGCCAGCGCACACGAAGCAGTGATTTCAGCTCCACGGAATGCCTGTCTCAAAGGTCTTGCACGTGCAGCTTTCTGGGCCCGCAGGAGGAAGTTGAAGTTCATTGTCCGAAAAAACTCGCCAGACTGCAAGGTTGCAAAGAGTGCGCACAGTAAAAAAAATACAAAAAGGGCGCCCATCGGATGGGTGGAAAATTCGGAGAAAGTTGTGCGAAGAAGCACGCGTAGGCACCGTGCAGCCCTGCCGTGGCCTACACCAGTCTGCCGACACAGGCGGGAAGAGAGTCCCGCGACCCACTTCAAGTAACGTCGAAGAAAATAGTTTGTGAAAACATTCAGTCGCATGGTGATGAAATTGCGTCAATAATTGTTACAAAAATGAAAATCTGTTCGCCAATGGGCTCAGAAAAATTTTGTTCCAGTGTAAAGTGTGTAAATCGTTGATCTCAAGGAGTAATGTAATGTTTATTGCAATGTTCATTGTCAAGCCTGCATGCACTGTATCTGTCCGCACCATTGTTGCTTTTTTGCTTGCTGGAGTCATGGGTGCAGTGCTGATAGAGTTGGTCCATTTTCATTCCTCTTGCTCTTATTTCGTGTTCAACCACTGCTCCAATTTACACAAGATAATCGCGCAGCTCTCAGGAATCTACTGCGTTGTATGTGGCGAAACTGTGGACGGACGTGGAAGTGTTTTTGTGTGCGTGTGCGTGTGCACGCCACTGGATTGGCCATCGTCCACTTTTCGTGGGAAAAAATGGACACCCACGCTTGCGGGCAAGCGTTCCTTCAAAACTTCTTCCTAAAGCTGTACGAATAGACGTGGTGGCTTTAAGGTGTGAATAAGTTATCAGGATTAACAAGCTCCTTGAAAGACAAGTCTCGGTTAAATGTTGAGGTAAGTTCATCATTTTCATTACTTTCGCGTGCTGCTCATAATTATTGTGATAACTCGAAAACATAGCGCATTGCATGCTTGCTGAGTAAATAACTTCATGATAATCGTGGTCACGTCATTAAGCTGCTTTGTTTAAGCGGTACAACAACACTTTCTTTTTTTTTCACTTGATCCAGACAGTGCTCTATTTAATTGAAAAATCTACGCCAAGAATATTTGGGTTTCGTGCCATTGTACATTTATAAATATATTGATATAAGTATACTTGTGTTGTGCTTTTCTCATTAAAACGCTTGAGGAATTACCAAGGATACATTACAACTTGCGCAATCACAAATAAAAAAGAGTTGCATATCTTCAACTCCAAGGGTGTCATGAAATTTATGAGCCCGCGTTTGAATTTGTCTTGCGTTTGAATTTATCATTCTTCGTCTACGTTCCACTTGTTTTTATATTTACGTGTGTTTTGATAAGGACACGCAGCTAAAATTTTGGTGCTAGTTTGATTATTTAAAGCAGGGTGCAATGTCACGTATCTAAACAGAAAAACTTAAGAATAGCCCGTAATTTTGTTTCCACCATCTACAATCAGGGTGATATAAGTGTAAATTTCACTGGAATGCGTGCACCACAGGCAACATTATCGTTACTGATGTTGCAACATCGCGTGTTTATCTTGAGGAACTGCGCATACCCGCATACTTAGTTACACAAAATAATGTGATGTCACGTTTTAATCCGTGAGCACTGTAGATAGTTTTACGCAAGCCGACAAATAAACTGGTCTGGTGCATAAGGGCTTGCTTTTGTGTGAAAAAAAAACTGGGGGACCATTAAACTCTGTTTTTCATAGTTTAACGTGATAGCACTATTGATCCTGTTTCTTGTGCGTAGTTCAATCACTCAGTGTGTACTCTTTATTGCATGATGCTAGTGAAACAATTTTAATTGTAGAATAGTACTGTGTGATTGAGAATGTTGAAAGTGTCTCAATGAAGATTTCGCACATGGATGCATTTTGTGTAAAAAAGGGTAGCCTAGTTTAAAGAACGAGAAATATAATGTAAAACTGAGTTGCACAAAAAAATTGAAATACGAAAGGAAGACACCTAGACACAGCACACACGGACGACTGAAACTTTGTTGGAGAAAACAGACATATATAAATATATGCGGTTACGAGAACACGTGCGGTGAAAGAACTTGATTAGATGAGCAGACAGATTGTATAAATGGTGTGCTTCCAGAAAAGCTACCTGAGTAGCAAGTAACATAAGCGAGAGTTACGTGACACATGAATCCGCATCTTTGTTTATGAAATACGCCTCTTCGATTTCCCGCGCTACCGTGTAACTGAATCTAGCTTTAACTACCGTATCATCAAACAAGGGCACGCAGCCACACTCTCTACAATGTGATGATTGATTAGAGAATGGTTGTCCTTTTAGAGAAGCTTTGTGATCTGCAATTATATTATTGAATCTTAAATAATACTTCCCACACGACAGCACAGTGCCGTACACCACACGATGTCCCCACGGTTAAAGAAAATGATTAGATGTCTGCTCATCTAATCATTTTTTTCCATCTCACGTGTTCTCGTAACCACATACATATGTCTATTTTTTCCAAAGAAGCTTCAGTTGTCAGTGTGCGCTGTGTCCAGGTGTCTTCCTTTAGCACTTCAAATTTTTTTCGCGCAACTAAGTTAAGATAAAGTACCAACTCACACACCAGAACGCGCATCTCACTATTATGTGTGTGAAATGTTTTAAAACTTTGTGCACCCACTACGCAGTAGTGATGGAATACGCGCAGTAACGTGTGTGCCTTTTGTAACGGTTGGCTGTATTTAGACCATGAAGTCACGTTGGCAATAACGTGTTGTGATGCCCGATGACAATGCACGCTAGTATCATGCAATACTGCTGCGATATTAAATGTGTGCTGTGAAACATATATGTAGGATACGTGTATTTGTTAAGCATGACAGTTATTTTTCTTGCATTTCCAACAAGAGGAAGTTCTTCATGCTTCATTTCCAAGCAGATGCGTAGCTATGTGGTAGAGCACTTGCTTGCCATGCAAATGGCCTGCATGATTTCGATCATCACTCAAACCCAAAAATTTGTAATATTTGTTTTATTTGCATTCTCTCAATTTTCGATCATGGACAAGACAATTTTTCACTGAGAGCCACCGATGCCTACGCTGGAATGTCTGCGGAACGAGCTCTTTACCGCTGTTATGTTAATGATTCAGTATTGACAGAACGGAAACTGGGTTACGTTTACAAAGTACATTTTTTGGTGTCTCGTTTGCAAGAAATATTGCTAAAAGCCTCCGTTCCCACGCGCACAGAGACCTATAGACACCATTTTTAGCAGTCGTTCTATAGGCCATTAGTCACAATACATGTACATGAAAAGCTTGCATACCAATAACTTTTGACCGAACTCCTTAAAATTTGATTATCATCTCATTTAAGTTATTCAATGCACACGCAGTTCATACAGTCAACAGCAAGTCAATATTTCGTTTTGAGTGACTGTGGACGCTCCATTGACACGTGAGAAAAGTTTTAAATAAACACACTGTGAAAAAATTCTTTACGAAACTCAAATTGGCTTCTTTTATGCTATTTATTTTTGTCAAGTCGGAATCGATAACGTGGAATATTTACTTGCACCGAACTATGTCTCAGACCTTGTTTACCATAGGTTCAAGATAAGAAAAATTGCATGCATGACTGACGTATTTCAAAATAATTTTTTACAAAAAAATTTTAAGATGAAACCAACTGCCTTCTAGTATTGCCTCTACACTCTCAAATGTTTGTTTTACTTAATGTTAGAATTACTGCTTTGCATTTTTGGGGTGTGTCACATTTTCCGATTTATATATGAATTTCTTCTGAAGATTGGGATTCAGGTGACTTTGATTATTTGTTTGGCTGACTATGTATTATTGTATTCTACCTTTCATAAACTCTCCCCCAACTGTAATGCCAATTGGTGCTGTGGGTAATGAAATAAATAGATAAATAAAAAGTGTCAATATGTAAGCAATAAATTTAAGCACAAAGAATGTATCTCTTCAGAAAAAGTGGACTAACAGTGACATGTGCCCACCACATACTTTAAATATGATGACAAGTTACATTTTTAGCAATTAGTTATTGCGAATAACTCGAGATATAAAAGGATAACTTAATATAACAAGAATGTTCAGGGGGTATGTACTGCATATAGAACTTCTAGGCGCATAAAACTTCAGACAACTAACACAAGAGACGAGGACGAGCGCTCTTGTGTTAGTTGTCTGAAGTTTTATGCGCCTAGAAGTTCTATATGGATTACCAACTAGCCCAATCCCACACTTTACTTAGGTATGTACTGCCTTTGTTTTGGAGATGATGGTGACTGAATGCAGACTTTTTTTGACGGTTTTATTTGACACTGGAGCTCAGGTGTCTATGAGTGCTCGTCTCTGTTGCCGCCAAAAAAAAAGTACTCACGCCTGCCACAACACAGGCCGTCCGTGTCACCGATAGTGGAACTGTGGCCGTCATTGGAATGTGTACCGCATGTATTAGCCTTGCAGGCCGTCATGTTCCTGTTTTATTTACCGTGCTTGAACATTGACCTCATGACCTCATCTTCGCGATGGACTTTTTATCGACGCATTCTGCCCTGATCGACTGTTCCGCTGGCACTCTCCGTTTAGAACTTCCTCTTCTTCAAGATTCTCGCCCCTAGCTGCCGAAAGCCTTTGTATCACAAACTTCGGTCGGATACTGCCAGAAGCCCTCAAATTCATTGAATTGGCAACAAGTTAACCTGTTGTTGAAGGTGATTATGTCGTAACGTCTATTCCTGATGTTCTCCTGGCGCGCGACATCACTGTGCCACACTCCGTCGTAACCATGGCCTCTAACCGAACATGTCTGCTAATTATAAATTTTGGTTTCACGCAGCAAGTGCTACCACACAGAATTTCAGTCGCCACGCTTTGACCCTTATTAGACGCCCACGTCGCCGCTTTTGCAGCTGACGCATGCTCCGATTTTTCATGTCGCCCACAGGATGCCACATTCCTCGATGCGGCCTTGCGCCCCATGATCGATTCGAAAGTCAAACCTGAGCAGTCCGACGCCCTATTCCGCCTTATGGCTTCCTACCGCAATATATTTGACATCGACAGCATTCCACTCGATCAGATTTCCCTCGTGAAGCACCGCACTATTACAGCTGATTCTTCTCCCATTCATCGCCGACCGTACCAGGTGTATGCCATGGAGCGTAAGGTAATTCAAGAAGTCAACAAGATCCTAGCCAAAGGAATTATTGAACCCTCCTCGAGCCCTTGGGCACCTCCTGTTGTGCTCGTTAAAAAGAAAGATGACACGTGGCGCTTCTGCGTTGATTACCGCCATATTATTCGAATCACGAAAAAGAATGTTTATCATTGGCCCCGAATTAATGACGTCCTCCATTGTCTCCATGGCGCACGATACTTTTCTTCAATTGACCTACGTTCTAGCTATTGGCAGATTGCGGTGGACGAGAAAGACCAAGAGATGACTGTTTTTCTAACTCCCGACGGCCTATACTAATTCAAGGTGATGCCGGTTGGGCTATGCAACAACCCAGCCACGTTTGAGCGTGTGATGGAATCGCTATTGCAAGGATTTAAGTGGTCAACATACCTGTGTTACCTGGAATGATGTCATTGTATATTCGCCTACATTTGAGACACAGCTCCAGCGTTTGTCAGCGGTTCTCGACATCTGTCGCACTGCTGGCCTTCAACCAAACTCATCGAAATGTCGTTTTGGGCCGCCAGCAGAATACGGTGTTGGGCCACCTTGTTGACGCATCAGGTGTGCAGCCTGACCCAGAGAAAATTCGTGCCATCACGAGCTTTCCTACATTCCAGTCTGTCAAGGACGTCTGCAGATTTGTGGGACTTTGTTTCTATTTTGGAAGGTTCGTCAAAGATTTTGCAACGATCACTCGATCACTCACCAAACTCCTGAAGAAAAACGTGACTTTTACGTGTGGTTCCGCTCAAGCTTCCGCTTTTTCTCAACTCATCACCGTCCTCACGACTTCACCTATATTGGCCCACTTTGACCCGTCCGCTTCAACAAAAGTTACAAATAATGCGAGTGGTCACGGGATTAGAGCCGTCCAAGCCCAACGCCAGCGGGTATACGACCGAGTCATCGCCTACGCTAGCCGCCTTCTCACAGCTGCCGAGCGCAACTATTCAATAACAGAGCGTGAATGTCTTACTCTTGTTTGGGCAATCACGAAGTTCCGCCCATATTTATATGGCACGAGTTTCTCAGTAATAACGGACCACCATGCACTGTGTTGGCTTTCGTCACTGAAGGATCCTACTGGCCGGCTCGCGCGCTGGCCTCTGCGACAGCAAGAGTGTACCTACGCAGTGGCGTACTATTCCGGGTGTCTACACCAGGACGTAGACTGCCTGTCCCGCTACCCGGTTGCTGAGTCGAGCTCTATGCCTGACACCGACACCGAGCCTGGCTTCTTTTCCCTTTCACAAACGACATGCATTGGTGACGAGCGTCCTTGATGCGTCCTTGCGCGCTATCATTGAGCGCCTCGAATCACCATCTTCCAATCCGTCCCATCGCTAATTCGTGCTCTATGGTGGTGTATTATACCACCAAAGTTTTCAGCCGGATAGACCGGCCCTGCTGCTTGTCATTCCAAAACACCTTTGCTCGGAAGTTCTACTTGAGCTTCATGACCTTCCGACTGCTGGTCACCTTGGTGAGTCATGAACTTACGACCGAATACGCCGACGCTTAATTTGACCAGGGCTTGCGCGCTCATTCAGAAGATACGTTGCAGCTTGTGAGAAATGCCAGCGCCGCAAAAAACCATCGATACTTCCCGCCGGATGCCTTCAACCACTTGACCACTCTTCCGTGTTGAACCATCAGAACCACTCTTCCGTGTTGGCTTGGACCTACTTGGCCCTTTTCTCTTTTCTTCCTCGGGTAACAAGTGGGTAGCCACGGCCACCGTCTACGCCACGCGTTATGCCATCACACGAGCTCTTGCAACAAGCTGCGCTACAGATGTCGCCACAGATGTCGCCGACTTCCTCCTCAAGGAGGTGATTTTGCAACACGGAGCCCCAAGGCAGCTGCTTACAGACCGTGGCTGCACCTTTTGTCGAAGGTGATAGCCGCCATCTTGCAATCCTGGCAAACGTGACACAAGCTGACTACGCCATACTAGCCGCAAACCAATGAACTCACGGAGTGTCTAAATCAAACTCTTACAAACATGCTCACTAAGTATGTTTCTGCCAACCATACTGACTAGGACCTCACGTTGCCGTACGTCACATTTGCCTATAATTCTTCTCGCCATGACACTGGTACTCACTCCCCATTTTTTCTGTTGTTCAGCCGAGAACCTACATTACCCTAGTCATTCTGTCTACCACGACACCGACCAGCAAATATGCTCTTGACGGTAGCACTCGGGCTGCCCTTCACGCAAAATCACTCGCGCTCGCTTCCTGGCCTCTCAAGAAAACCAGCAGTGTTTGTACGATCAACAGCACCGCGACGTGCACTTCTTACCCGCATCATTGGTGCTGCTGTGGTCCCCGACCCGTCAAGTTGGCTTGTCGGAAAAACGTATTTCCCGCTACATGGACCCATACTGAGTGTTTCGTGAAATTACTCCTCTGACATACCAAATTGCCTCTGCTGCCCCATCGCCTTCAACTGCCTCACCGACCACCGATATCGTACATGTGGCACGCTAGTAGCTATACCACTCTCCCGCTGACGTTGACATCTAGATGCGCCGAGACGGCGCTTCTGCCGCCGGGGATTATGCTACATGCATGTTGACAATTCGTGGGACAATTCGCGTGTGTGCCTGACGAAGAGGACGAAGGGTGGTCACCGCTCAACCACTGGTGAACCAGTCTCGCCATTACTGCTGGTTTTAAGTACATCTCATCCACAGCCTCCTCGATACGGCGTCGCGTCTTATCCATAACAATATGAAAGCACAAGATGAAACTTTATTATATGTGGTATTATCTGAAGAGGAAAACATTGATTCATATTTGGGGTTTAACGTCCCAAAACCACCATATGATTATGAGAGACGCCGTGGTGGAGGGCTCCAGAAATTCCGACCACCTGGGGTTCTTTAACGTGCACCCAAATCTGAGCACACCGGCCTACAACGTTTCCGCCTCCATCGGAAATGCAGCCGCCGCAGCCGGGATTCGAACCCGCGACCTAAGGGTCAGCAGCCGAGTACCTTAGCCACTGCACCACCGCGGCGGGGCTGAAGAGGAAAACAAGAAAGACTTAATTTGCGCTTAGTTTGTAGATTGTGCTCAAGGTAATGTCATAACACAAACACATATGACTCCCCCCCCCCATGAAGAAAAGGTCTGACGCAGACCGCTTGTGTTTGTTGCGTCTTTTCTTCTTGAGGCACTTTGTGGGTACACGCTGTTACTTCAACCTTACAATATCTTGTTCATTGTCCTTTCATTTATCTGAGGGAGGGGGGCTGCTCTCGAGGAAGCCTGCCATTTTACGTGCTTTTGTCGTATCGAATTTATTGCACAGGACAGCTCTGTTGCCTTTATATTTTGTTGCCTATTCGCACACTCGCTAGACATCAAAGTGGTAGCAGTCTTGGAAGCATACAGAACTTTCCTGCCAAAAATCATGAACAGAGCAATGTCGCGTCCACATTGTGCATCTCAGCCCACAAGACAACAGCAAATGGCGCATAATTGCGAGGAAAAATCTGCTTCTATCAGCAGGGAACTGTATCATGCAAGCATATAGAAAAGGGAAAAATTAAGGATACTCTCCGCAAAGCGCACCCGAACGTGTCTAAAAAACGTTAGCACATAACGTTTCAGTCGCAGCTGTAAACAGTTAAACTGCAAGTGTGAAAGGAACTAAAAATAATGACTGATGGGCTCGCACGACTGTGACCCATCGCTTAAAATTGTGAACAGTGGTTGAGAGACCGATTGCAAGCGAGGCAAACAAGCGAAAGCACCTCGAGTTTTCAAGGTCGCATCGAGAATAGACTGAGGACCACAGGAATAAAAGGTGGTTCTCACAGACGAATCATCGTTTACGACATGGTTACGACAAGGCAGCGAGTCAGGCGGCCACTAAACTGACGTTCCCACACCGCAGCACACAGAGCATATTGGGGCTGGACTGGCGGTGAAGGTAAACCTACCCGCTGTGTGTGTGTCGTGTTTTTTTGAGGCCCTGTCGTGTTGCGCTTCGGCGTGTTAATTATGAATCCTGGCCAACTAACCCGCCAACGTGTCCTAAAGAACCTCAATTATATGCTGTGCTAGCACACACTGCTTTCATAAGTTTGTGCGATGCCACCACTTAAAAAAAGGCACCAACTACAACAAAAACAAGAAAGACGTTTGGCAGTGCGTAGAAGACACGGTGAGTAAAGGCCGGCACTCATGACGCCAAACTTTTCTGCACATGAGAGTGGCTGAGGAAGTTACTTTTACGGGTCATTCGTGCCTCAGTGAGGTGAGAAGGGCCTTCATTTTTTCTTCGTGGAACTTGTACGTAAGGTCAAAGATAAACTACCTTATCAAGTACTGGCGCTACCACCCACTGGCTACGTCCCCACTGCGTGAAGTATAGAATTACATGCACTAGGCTATATCGCTATGGTGGAGGTGCACTAGTGTACACAATGACATCTACTGCGCTCTTAAGGCATGCAGCGTAGAAATGATTGATTGATTGATATGTGGCGTTTAACGTCCCAAAACCAAGATATGATTATTAGAGACGCCATAGTGGAGGGCTCCGGAAATTTTCACCACCTGGGGTTCTTCAACGTGCACCCAAATCTGAGCACACGGGCCTACAACATTTCCGCCTCCATCGGAAATGCAGCCGCCGCAGCCGGGATTTGATCCCGCGACCTGGGGGTCAGCAGCCGAGCACCTTAGCCACTATACCACCGTGGCGGGCATACAGCGTAAAACTGCGCGTTCTATTGTCAAACAATTAGGAAGTTATACATCAGATAAGAAATTTCCGTGAGAACGGGTTTGAAACTCACCTATGAAAACTATTAGAACAATTCTTGATTTTGCTAATACCAGAAGCAATCTCGCAAAAGTACAATTTATGTGCCTTTCTTCTTTGCAGCGTCTGTATGCAGCACGAGTACAATAAATCGACATATTTTTTTCTTTAAATAGGACCCTATCACACCAGCTTTATGTACTATGTTTGCTTTGCTTCTGATCAGAGCCTTCGCGTACAATACGGGTTTCCTGACAATACATGTCTACAAAAGAAATATGAAAGCATTAAGCAAAAAAGAGCAGCAATGTGTAGGTGCGCGCTAACTTGACGCCGGCTTTGTTGCAGCGACAAACCATGTCACGGAATTGAGTCTCGTTTCCACTGCGAGTTTCAATTTCGTAACTGACAGGCCGATACCTTTCGTTCCACGGTTGTTTCTCTTTCTCTACGAAGACCATACCGTGCTCATTCACTGGTGATGTCTGTTTAAAATAAACACATGGGTATCGATTGTGGAAAACGGTATGATGAAATAATTGAATGAATAAAACAGTGACAGTTGCTAAGGTTAATATTTTTTGTATTTTCAACCCCGATAACATAGAAGCGGCATATCCGATATATCGGCTGATCGAAATCCTTATTGTCAACTTTAGAGCGTGTGCTCGTGCGCAGCGGGCTGCTCACACGTCGAGACTGAAAGGCTTAATCTCTCCGGCACGACGAGGGCCCGTTGTAAAGCTAAAAACTCTTTATTGAAGTTGGAACTGCGTAGAGCCACCTGCAAGTTTTAGCTGTTACCTTCGTAGCCGACCTGCCAGAAGATATGCCTTACGTTCGTCATGCTTTTATTGCGATGGCAATTACATTAACGCTCTCGGCTGGATTTCGCCGCCGGCGTCAGCGTCGATGTCATGCACCGTACATGTATATATATATATATATATATATATATATATATATATATATATATATATATATATATATATATATATATATATATATATACGGAAGGAATACAACACTCCACAAAAAGGACTCCACAACGTGGCATCGAACGTGCAAACCGGCGCGTCGTAAATGCGAGGCGTTAACCACTGAACCACCGTGGGGTACCTCCTAGGACATACAAACCGTAAGCTATTTATATCTACCACTCACCGCTGTTTCCTGCTATCTCGGGGGGGGGGGGGGGCTGCTGTATTTTTAGCATTATCAGCAAGATGGCACAGTGAGCGTGCGGCGGCTCTTAGCGTTCACGCGTACTTTGGCCCACCTGGGGAATAAGGGGTGTACGCTCAAACACGCGCCCTTATAGGGGAGACCCGCTCAAGTTTGCCCGGCGACGCCAGCGATTGCCTTTCCCCTGCCAGAAAAAGCGCACAACAGTAGCGCCTTCCGACCCTTCCGCTCCCTTTGGCTTCCACGCATTTGCGAAGCGCGCGCTGCACGTGAAACGTCCCTCGTTCCGCGATGTCACCTTAACAGAAAAGGGGAAACTATTACGGCGTCGTCAACAGTCACAATAACCATGCAAACACGAAGGGGTCGACTCCACCAGTGAAATTCTACCGATTCCCAAACCGATGGTACGAAACAAACAGACGACAGGAATGGATTAAAGCAGTGCGCCGAAATAAGTAAGTAAACAATTTTTTCATGAAAATTAGCAGACGCACTATGCATTAAAAATAACAGGTGTTTATTTCTGCGTCACCGTTCCTCTAATATATGTAGTTTCTGGGAACTGCACGTCCCCATCTTAAATGTGTAAATTTTCAACGTCCATCTTTAGAGCGCTGTTAAAAATAGCAAAAAAAAATATTTTACGCTGCTATTATTATTCTATATTTTTGGGGACGTAGTAGTTGAAGCTGTGTACGCATGTGGTATTAGTAATGTGTTGTTATATATTTCTATATCTACGCAGCGCCGGCGGAAGTGTGTGGTTGCCAAAAGCTTGGACAATAATTTGTAGCAGACATTTTGTGAGAAACTGCAAAAATGACTCAAGTCGGCACCCGTCTTATGTGCCGACATTGTTTCCAGCGGCTTACAAGAAACGGGCACCTCACGCGGAAATGGCGCAGAGGTATGATAGGCAGTGAAGCGCGTAGCTATCTATGCATTTTAAAGCATTTTCTAAGGGCTCTTGATTCCTCGTTTCAAGCTCAGCGATAATTCGTTCCGCGTATGCGCAATTATGAAGTCAAGCGAAAATAGAAGGATTTGATCGAACATGGCACTTTAGCACCGTTACCTTTTAAGGGTAAGATTGGAACGCAGTTAGTAACAAGCACATTACTTTTTTGATAGTTTTAGTACAACGTAAAAATGATTCAAGCAACGGACAGTGCAAAACGTTTAATCAATAAATTTTTATTGCTTTCTCCGTGAAGTTCTTGTATGAAGTGTTTCTGTGCACACAGATGGACACAATTGTAGTTTTAACTAGGCGTTTTGCCATCGTTTATGTTTTTATAGAGTTTGATTTCGTATGTAGTACTTGTTTTATTTTGTGAATGTAAGGCGTTACTAACAGGATCACGGAAACTGCGTCTACTCATCTTCAGAATTCTTGTACAGTTTATACTTGAAGATGATAAAAAAAACTATTATTATCTGCCGCACTACAGATATGCCCAATGATGATCACCGTACAATATCTGCATAAAAAAACTCCAACGTATGAACGTTGTTGTGAACGCCACGATCTAATCTCTGCCACAACTTTATTTTGCTTAGGTGGAAGCGTCATTCTGTGAGGTCAGCCGGATCAGCACAAAATTCTGTGGAGCAGGCTGTGCCATAAGGTATTGCTCAAGACGACCCAGCAATGCAAGATGAAGAAAATTCTGCTTTCCTCGATGTCTATGACTCGCTTTCAAGCGATTTTGATTCGCTAGAGATGCCAGCGATGTAATTACATTTGCCGCTGGAGATGCGACGCTCCCGCTTGAGTGGACACGACCACGAGAACTATGAAAAAAAGAAAAAATGCATTGGCCGTTGTTGCACGTCCGTTGGCAGATACAGTGAACAAGTTGTTATTGAGTGTGCAGGGGCAGCCCGAACAACGCGGTGCATTTTTGATACGTGACCAAAATAAAATGTCTGTATAGCAATGCGCTCTTCCCCTGCAGATTAGACACACACAAAAAAGTTTTTCTGAAAGCTGGGCGCTCATCATGATGGTACGCACGCTGTTCGTGAACTCAAGGTACCCGCGATGAGAACGGTGATAATGCAAGGAAAGACACGCGAGATAGATATCAATTTTCCTTGTGGGTGAGAAAGAAGCCCCAAATAGACCATTTATTTTTGAAGTGCTGTGTATATACCGCACGATAACTTGGGTGGGTGCTAGTAAAGTAAGGTATCCCAACTAATAGCAGTCACAGCGCAAGAACCAGCTTAACCTAAAGCACGAGAAGCGGCCTTACCCATGCATCCAGTAACAAACATAGTGCATAGTACACACAGCAAACCAAATAAAACAGGTATATAATTATGAACGTACAGAAAGTTTTATTCACCTCTATCGTCGTAAACAGCGTCGTCTTTCACTTGCGAAACGCACTTCGCTCTGACGAGGACGGCGTCGTTCTGCTACAACTTGCTTCGCTGCCCTTTTACCAAATTGCTGCCACAAAAAAAAATCCTCGATTGCGGCATCCTATTAAATGCGGACAGAGCGTATACATCATATCCGCGCGCGACGCGAGACTCTCAAAAACACGTGCAGAACGCGTGCAGCGTACGAGCAAAGCAACGCGTTTTCAAGTAGGTTGAAAGGGACAGCGGAAGGGCCAAACACTCGAGCAACCAGTTTTCTCCCCACATTGACTGACAGCGCCACGCTCGGCAGCGCCTCTCTCAGCGTGGGTCTCCTCTATCTTGCAGTGGGGTTGATCGTACATCTTGACTAGCCTTTGGATTTTGCCGGAGTGGTTCTGTTGTAGTTTCCGGGCGCACGAAGGTCACTGCAATTGTTGCACAGCCTCCATTTGCGAAAAGGGCGCGCTTTTCAGACACAGCGAAGTAACAACTGAGATGCTTATTCGCGTTCATATGTACCTGTAGGTACGTTTCGTGCGTCATTTTGCGTGAGAAACGCGGGGCACGTTTCAATCTGCTTGTCATTCTGCGCGTGACCTTCCAATTTGTTGCTATCGCATTCATTGCTTCGTCCTTGCGGCAAAGCTGTGACTTTCTGTATACTGGGCATGTCAATGTCTGTATGTATGGGTAAAGTCATATCGAGGAGCACGGTATTTAGCTTCGCTCTCATACGTAGAAGGCTTAGTATTAACTTCTGTGTTCTGCTGAGTGCACATTGTGAGAAGAGATGAAGGCTCCAAGTCAAGCAAAAGTGCAGGTTAAGGTGGATTGAATCCGTCTTACGTCATGGTAGCTGGTATATGCACTGCGCCTTTTCTTTATTACAAACCTCATTAACGGAGACAAATGTTTATGGGAGGCCTCAGAAAGTGTATCCAACTCGGCTTCTTTATTAGCTATTATTAAATAAGCGACGAACATGCACGGTTCTCACCTCTAAAACATTAGACACCTGTTGGCAGTGCCGCTAATCACAGATGTATTAGGCGGTTTAGCAAAACCATACATTAGCTACTTTGATACTGATGCACGTCATGCAAAGCTGCGCATATCCGTAAAACCAGTAGCTTTCTAGAATTTGATGATAAATACAAACAGTTAGAGCTGAAAAAAAACTGTTCGCAACCCTGTACATCTCAAAATGAAGCCATTCGAAAATAATATCCTAATTTTAAAATTTCATGGAGAGCAGGCCTGCTCGATTTTGTTCCGTAACGCCTTTGTCGCCTTTTTTTAACGAGTGCTTATGCACATGAAATGTTCAATCACGCAAAAACGTAACTTATTAATAAAAAAGTGGCTCTTCGCAGCTGTCGGAGATTGTAGGCTTTTGTACATTTTATTTTCTCACCCCGCCCCTGTCATGCTGAAGTTGTGCACATGAAGCCAATCTAAAGTGAACTAGTCATTCCATTCAGCAGTTTGGACGCCCTCCTAATTGTTTGTGTGTCATGTTAGTGGTCAGGAAACAGACCGCTCATGGTACCACCACCTTCCATGTTAATTAGCTTAATAAATTCTACAAAACTCACGTCTTCATAATGCTGTGAAAATTTCTATTCTATGAAATTCCTCGTTCAAAGCATCACTGATATGCCATTAGAATGTTGTAGCACAGCATACGTGGCGTCAGCAATGGCGTTACTTTCGTAAGAGCGCCACGTTATCCATGTGCGCATAAACGGCGCTTCTGGGCAAGCGTGCAAAGCCAAACGTCGTGCTGTAACGTACTAAATGCCGTTACGGAGGCTGCGCAAGCTATGTTGCAGCTCGAGATTGCCATAAACATGTTCGCAGAGCTATGGCGAAGCTTAGAACTGTATCAGGACCACTAATTCGCTCTGTCGTTAAGTGATCTTACAACGAAAGCTGTTGTGGGATCACAACACCGGTCACGTGCGGTGCTGTAGTTGTCCGTCGTCGCCGGTGTCGGTAACGACTATCACACAAAATAAGAAATAAATCTCAGTAAATAAAAATACAAAAGGCGTAGTGCGATGCGAACTCGGGTCCCCTGGGTGCCAGCGCAGTATTGTGCCACCGAGCCATGCCGGAGCTTTGAATTCGCTTGAAAACCTGCCCTAAAGGCAGGCTTGATGTCGGGAAAGGAAGCGCGTTAATATGAGTATTAAAGCGTTTTAAATAGCATAGGAACAACCAGGCGTCACACAATGCAAATTGCGCAACGAGTGGGTCATCCAACGTTACAACCGATCACAAGGCTTTTTATTGATTACCTAATCATTGCAGAGCATACCCAAAATTCAGACCTAATTCTTCATCTTCGTCAACCACTGCATAAAAAATTAGAACAAATTTTCTCACAAATGTGTGGTGGATATCAGGATTTTCTGAAGAATGACTGAAGATAGCATAATGAATGCCGGCCCGCTACCCATAAAGTATGCTTATTTAATGCGTAGTGGGTACACAGCAAGCGTGCTTGTAGCACCTACCAAAACAATGTTCAGAAAAGTCTATTTAAGGCTGCTCTACCAGCTTTCGCGACTGTGCTGCGCTCTGCTCAGATTTGGGTGCACGTTAAAGAACCCCAGGTGGTCGAAATTTCCGGAGCCCTTCACTACGGCGTCTCTCATAATCATATGGTGGTTTTGGGACGTTAAACCCCACAAATCAATCAACTGTGCTGCGCGTTCCGTGGAAGCCTGGCGTTTTTTTTTCTTCATTAGTGACGATCTGACGTAGCTGTGGACGACTTGGTGGGCCGTGATATATTCATAACTTTTCTGATAACAAAAAATTGGTATGAGCCAAGGTGTAACGAAAAGCAACCGAATAACGAACAAGCTTGTGTATGCAATGTACGACACCCCTCTGCACGTTCGGCGCACGCTGGTTCAATAACGCTTTAATCGTGGTCTTAAACATCGAATACTATTATTCCAAATTACGTGTTAATTTGGGACTTTTTTTAAAAACGAGTAAGATAAAAATGCCATGCTTTAAAGGTGATAACGCGCTTTATTTAAACAAACGTCCTGATATCACTATAAAAACGGTTGTACTGTTTTTGTTGATAACTAATTTAAGTGAACGTCTAGGTGCGGCAAAGACCCTCAGTTACTAAGCATAACTTGTGGGCAAAGACGACAGGTGTAGGCAAAGACGACAGAGCCTCCTGCAACACTAGCATAGCTAACAATATTTTTGGGCTAGGAGGCGCGGGTGGCGTGTTCAGCCGCACTTTATGTTGGTTCGTGGCTGCGTTTGTACGTGTGCGTGTGTATATGTCAACAAGCAAGACCGCACAATTTCAGGCGGGCAGGGTAGAGGGGGCCTGAATGCTGGTCCGCCTTTTTTCCCTCGGCTGGCTTCCCTCGGTTGGCCCACATAGCTTGGCTAAAATCTTACGTTAGGTATATAAGGTGCGCCGAAAGCAACATGAACCAAGTGCATTCTATTCACACGAGCTGACAGCTACTAAGGCTTTTTTTTATTTTCCAACAACTAATATAATATGCTCCAATGCTCCAGTGGCACATCGTTTAAGTTATAGACTGAATACATAAATCATGACCGCAACGTTGTATTCTCTGGTGTGTTTACCATTGATGTTGCTTGAAGGCGTATCTATCTATCTATTTATCTATCTATCTGTCTATCTATCTGTCTATGCCTCAGATGTAACTTTCTCACAGCATGCTACATGTACAATCCGAGGAACTTCGATTCAACCGCAACGTATAGGCTCTTTAAAGAATATAAAAAGTAGTCGCTAACGCATGGTGGTAGAAAAACTTTTGGTCTGTATAAGGATGTGTAAAAAGTGTACATGTGTTACAAGGTAATTATAAGCATGACGACAAAATGTGCGACTTGCCTGAACACCGCCGTAGCCACGCGGTCCAAGAAACCTTTCGCATTCTTCGGCAATGTCGTCGAACCTCCACTCAAATAAGTGCACGATCACACTTCGACCGGGTACCATATTCGGCTCTTTGTTGGTTCCATAGACATAGAGGCAGAAGAGCAAAACTATAGCCCTAGACCGTTGGTAAGTTTGCGACGTCCACATAATTTTGCTTGCAAGCCGACCTGCGTCTGGCCTAGTACTATTTGGCGAAGAAAGCAGGTGATAGCTCACTTAGCGTTGGCCTTCTATCCACAGAGAGAGCGTGTGATGTTTACTTTATTTTTCTCTTTCGTCCATAAGGTATGATCGAGGCTGTCTCTTGAAGAGCGTTCCTTTCTGAGCGTGTTTTATTGCCAAAGGCTTACAGCGACAGACACGAGATGTTCCGCGTAAAAATGCAACCACTGCCTCTTCCTCTTGTGAAGACTTTATGAAGTGTGCCGAAGTGGCTTTTGCGTTTATCTCACGCAGGCGATGCGTTATGTACGCGTGAGCGACCACCTCTGTGAGTGGCCGTGTTTGAGTGGCCATTGGATAAAAAGAATTCTCGGTGTCGTAAAGTGGTTTCACAAGAATGCGGTCTTTCATTCACAAGATAAGTGAGAATACACGTACAGGGGGGGGGGGCACTCTTGGGTTGAACACGCGAACTCACTAAAGAGTTTTAGCAGAGCGGGCCAGCGGCCAGCGAACCGGAGCGGACGAGCGCAGCGCCAGCGGAACGACGCGCGAAAAAAAGAGTTTTAGCTGAGCGATCGGCTGCTGCCCCCAGCGAAGCGTTGTACTGCGCCATCTGTCCATTCAAATTTGAACTACCCTGATAAGAAAAAAAGTAAAGGTTTATTTTTAGATAGTAAACCACAATACAAACACGAATTTTATGTTTCAGTACATATTATTTTACTTTAACGGTGATTTGTATCTTTTAGCGAAGTCGTTAAACTGAGGAAAGTACGTCACCAACGCCAACTGAAGTCAAAGCTCCAAGCCAGCTGTTTGTTGCCACGCTTTTTAACAGACAGTGTGTGGCTTGCCGCTGCAAATTGCCGCTGATAACTGCTTTGAACAATGCCCCATAGCATACTGCAGGACCCCCTGCTCCTGACTCGGTTGAAATGGTCCGAAATAGTCGACGTCTTGTGCTTAGAAGTTCTGGGCGAGACACGGCGTGACCCACTCTCCATGCGAGATCTTTTGCACATTGATGCGATCGACAGTGGCGTGTTCAGAACGTACTTTCGGTTTGAAAAGGACGATGTACCCAGGCTACAGAGAGCCTTGTGCATACCTGACAAGGTAACAATTCCGCAGAGGGTGTCAGTTCCCGGCGACGAGGCCCTTTGCATCACGCTAAGAAGACTAGCCTACCCAAACCGGCTGCGCGATCTGGAACACCTTTTCGTCCGACACAGCTCGACCATATCGTCATTGACAAACGAAGTGCTCAGGCACATCGAGGACAACTTCTTCCACCTTCTGGACGACGTTAATAACCACACGTGGCTGAACCTGGACACCCTGGAAGAGTTCTCACAGGCAAGCGAGAATAATTAGAGTTGTACATTTGCAATTACAACTTTCTGACATATTTGTTCGTTATTTTTTCAGGCCGTTCACCGCGAAAGGTGCCCCGCTGACAAATTGCTGGGCCTTCATCGATGGCACGGCGCGGCCAATATGCCGACCAACAAGGAACCAGAACGTGTACTTCAGCGGCCACAAGAGAGTCCACGCCCTGAAGTACCAAGCTATAATGTGCCCAAATGGCATAATCTGCCAGTTGGACGGATCATACCCCGGCAGCAAACACGATTCAGGCGAGTAAATGACAAGCACAGCTGGTGGATCAAACCGCTGCTGAACGTCACTCGCCTCCTCCTTCCCTGCTAGGAACGGGCGCAGCTCCAGCTAATCGTAATTTATTCTTTCAGGTAACTTTGGAAACAGCGCCGCGTATACGAAGCTACAAAACCTCGTTCAAGGTCACGACAACTGCATCTACGGGGACCCTGCCTACCCGTTGCGGCCCCTTCTGCTCAAGCCCTATGGCGGAGCTCTCCTGACTCCTGAAGAATTAGCTTTCAACAAAGCCATGAGTAGTGTGAGGCAGGCTGTGGAGTGGGGTTTTGAAAAAATTGTCGGACTGTTTGCCTTCGTGGACTTCAAAAAAACCAGAAACTCTACCTTCAGAACCTTCCACGCATATACAAAGCGAGCGCACTCCTCGCAAACTGTCACACTTGCTTGTATGGTGCCCAGGTATCGCAGTACTTCGGCCTTGAACCACCACAGCTTGAAGTTTACCTTGCCCACAAATAGTGTTGTACAACCAACCACAGTTATCGAAACAAAGTTCGTTGGCGAGCCATGCTTTAGAATGATCTTGTGGCTGTCATTTGCTGTACTAAACGTACGCTACTTGTTATGACACTCTAGTGAATGAAATCTGCCGAGCGAAAAGTGCAAAAAACTGACATTCCTGTGTTTCTTCTTCGTATGAAGAAATTGATTTCGTATTGTTACAAGCGTTTCCGCTATACTGTGTTAAATGCCACAACATTACTGGCAGTGTCATCTAATTTCCCATGCATGTAAGTCCCCTCTGTACAGTGCGAAATGTGTGTACAGTGTCGACGTATTCTACACTTGGGCCTTGAATCACCAGTTCTCAAGGTTCGCTTTGCCCCACGGTAATGTTCCATGACAAGAAGCTTCGAAAACAAAGACTTTATTGAAGAATTGCATACCGTATGGTGTTGTCAGGTTACTCTTGACGCTGGATCCTTTCACAAAAAAAATTGCCCGCAGCTTCCCTCGGGGGAACACTGAGGAGGATGCGGAGCATATAATTGGTTAACGGGGTGTTAAAGTGCGACTCACTTGGGTCGATGGCTGAATTGGTTAACGTGATTGTGAAATGGGGTGTTAAATTGCGACTTTCTTGGGTCGATGGCTAAATTGGTTAACGTGGTTGTAGGAGGGGGTGTTAAATGAGTGAACACGTACACACGTATGCGAAAGGGCGGCGCTGGTCGAAGGGACGTCGATCATTGTGTTTGTGGATTCGTTGGCATTCATTTCACGGCGACTTCGGACGTCGAAGCGCCGTACAAACCAACGGACGAGCGGCAACTGAGCGAGCGAGCGCCGACCTTGAGTATATATACAGCGCGACGGCGCATGCGCTGTCAGCTGTCGAATGTTCTCGAAGGAGAAGCGCGCGCGCGGCACAGATGGTGGGCGACGGCGCGACGGCGCATTGCGCTGTCAGCTGTCGAATGTTCTCGAAGGAGAAGCGCGCGCGGCACAGATGGTGGGCGACGGCGCGACGGCGCATGCGCGCGCGTCAGCTGTCGAATGTTCGAGAAGCGGTGCGGACGGCGCACTACAAGGCGCGAGTATAAGATGCTTCCGCATCTAAAAAAACATGACAGATGCAATGAAGCCGACAATTTATCAGAGAATTAAGATTCTATTACCTGAGGACTTCTAGGTACAACACGACAGTATCTCATTTTCAATGAAATTACCCGTATTGTTCCGGCAAGACATACACTTCCATACATTTGAAAAAGCAGTTTTCAAAATTGTTAACCAGCCGAACGTGTTTTTGCTGGAACTGGCCCGTTTTAGACCCCTCGGCGCAAGAAAATTGCTGGTGCGCAGTGATGTCTTGCCGTTATTTCCTAATAAATAAATAATCTACAACCTTAGGCGTCCTCGAGTCTGAACCATTGTATTTTAAAATAAATTTGTATTTGAGTTTACGTGTAGGAAATGTGATCCCACTGGAGATGTTTCTCTACTTACGTGTTGTGGTGGTGTTGTCTTATGTGTTGCGGTGCTGCGGCAATTTGGTGGTTTGTTCATCAAGCATTTTTTTTATCTGTCTATATAGGCTCTCCCGTTCGCCTCTCCAGCGTTCAACTTCGAAGTGGTGCTTCTCTTCGTCCAGGGCCAATCTCCGCTCGTCCAGTGCCAGACGACGCTCCTCGTGGCGAACTTTCATTTTTTCGATTTCTAGCTCCCTAGAGCGCAAATCTAGTTCGTTTTTTTTTTTCTCTTTGGGCTAGCAGCTGTAGCCCGAGACTTTGCAAGCCTCTTATTCCTGTGAAGGCAAAAAAAATTTCGGCATTCAGTTAATGCGAGTTTATGCACTGTAGCGGACGTTGTTGCGTAATTGTGTAACAACACGTAAAGAACACGATCTCCATAATCAGCAGTAACACATAGCCGTTGTAAACAGCCGTAACTGTGCTGCATTGAGTGTTTAATTGCCTAAGTTTTAGATGCTTGCTGTGAATTCTGTCAAAAGCCTGCCTGTGAAATCTGTTGAAGTTTTATGCCTGAAAGATGCATTATGGGGGTGGTGACGGAACGGAAACCAGCGAAAGGACGCAAAACAACGAGGAAAGACAAGACAACACAACGCTGGCTCTCGTCTCTCCTCGTGTTTTTGCGTCTTTTCGCTGGTTTCCGTTCCCTCGACATGTACCAGCTGGCTCAGCAAGCTGCCTTCTACAGGGAGATGGTGGTTTTGGCGAAATGTGTGCC
>WOVY01005450.1:0-33759 GCA_013436015.1 Rhipicephalus annulatus
TATTCATTGCACTGCGGCCCAACGTTCGCTAAACGTTTCTGAAACCAAGGAGGTTACGACCCAGCGGTATAACGTACAACCTTTTTCTGTCTGTCAGATAGTGCTCAATGTACATGCAATTGCTGCTAATGGGGAATGAGAGACAGGAGAACGCGGCTTTTTATTTTTTACGGCTTGCGCTTCGGGTCTACCTGCCACCTTTAACTACCTCGAGTTCATGGTATATACTAGTTCACTGTATTCATGGCACTGCGGCCCAACGCTCGCTAAACACTTCTAAAACCTAGAAGGTTACGCCCAGCGAGTATAACCTAGGAACCTTTTCCTGTCAGATGGTTCTCAATGTACCATACGAGCACACACCGATGGCAACGAGCATTGACAACTACAAACCTGTATTGATATGGTTTCGATTATAAAACCATTGGTTTAGAAAACACCTGGCGTCTTTCGTTAAGCAGGTGGGCGTCTTCTTTTTGTTTTGCTTTAGATATATCCGGTGTCTTTATTTTATTTTAAAAAACATCTGGCGCTTTTTGTTGGTTTATTTCATCAATCAACAGCGTTATGAACAAAACTTTTTTATTGTTTATTCACGCACAGAGGTATTCACTCCGGGCACTACCTTGGAGGTAAACAATGGCTGCTATTGGGAATGAGAGACAGCAGAACTCGGCTTTTAACACTTCTTCTAACGTTCCTACTGGAACATGCCATTCGCTGCTAATGGGGAATGAGAGACAGGAGAATTCGGCTTTTAGTTAACGCGCACGCTGCGAACTTTTTATTGTTCAACAAAGCACATGAGAATCTCCCACCGTCACCACCTTGCAGGTCAAAATGTAACACTCGTACACACTCAACTACAACTACTAGGGACGAACGCATGCCGCTTTAAGGAGCTTGGGCAGGAAACGCCAGCATGCACATTGGCAGCGTCAACGGCGCTCCAACGCTTGATTTGCAATCGATTAGGTGTGACTAGAAAATGCTACACTTTTATTAAAAACAGACAACCCAATCCACAAGCGAAATCAGAATGCCGCATGCTGCGCTCACGGGTTGCATCCAAATGAATGCGTCACTTTCTTGTTTCTTTCGTGGAACTACCGCTGATTTAAATTTGTTGCTGCTTAGAGAATTACTACAGGTTCAATAACCACAGCTGCGAAGCGTAGCGCTATGTGGTTTTTGTTGCTTTTAGGAACAAAGCTTTTTATAACAACACTTCATCGGTCATTCTTTTTGCACAACATGCACAACGTTTGGCTTGTCATCGACAAGTGCCACTGAACGTGCCTCATCTATAGGGCAGTTGTGGCGAGCACGGCTGGACGGCCAGCATGCCAGCATAAGAAGCGAAGAACGCTTCTAAAAAGCAATAAAATCACGTCGTGCCACAGCTGTGATGAAGCTAGGGCGTCTGCGACAATTCTCTAAACAATGTTACAATAAAAAGCAGCGCTAGCTCAATGAGAGCGATAAAAATTCATTTTATCGAGTGTAAAAAGTAAATAATGGACGTAGAAACGCTGCAGTAGTGTGACATTGCTTGCGGATCGGGCTGCCAATTTTCTTTCCTCTTCAATGGGTGCCCCTCCCCCCGCCTTCTACACAGCCCACGAACTTCGAAGTGTAGTTTCGAGCACGTGTAAATCTCTTGCAGAGGCATCGCGATTTTAAATGCTCTAACATGGGCGGCACCAATGTGCAGCAAAATAAAAATAAATATGAAAAGAAAATGCACTGGCATTGAATTTGCCTACGTACTCTTTGTCCCGAAATTTTGAAACGAACACAAATCTATATAAACGGGCCAAACCATTTTTTTCTCGCACGTAGAAGCTTTGCTAACAGCACGGCAGCCTTTTCGACTGAAAGAAAGAGCGCCGCGGTGCGGAGGAAAGAGCGGGCCATGCCCACCTCTGGAAACACGCGCTCTCCGTGCGATTGGGATGGCTGGAGAGAAGCCTGCCGCACGCCCGCAATCTTGGAGGCCATGTAGTTTTATAACATCTCGCATCAACGAATGGCATCTATTCAACACTGCAAAAACTAAACTAGAGGGTGCTACCTATTACTACTACAGCTAATTATCTCAGAGAATGTACAGACCCACGCCCTAAACAGCTTCGCTCCTAAAAACAACTGCCTAACACGTAATTTTTTTATTCGGCTTCGTGTACATCCAACAGTTGTGCTTACAATTAGTAACCCATGTCTTGGGAGCTAATGAATAAAGCCATGTGCTTTTCTTTTCTGCTCACGCTCTGGCATTGGCTGACTCATATGCAAAGTATGAAACTGAACCACATGAGTCAGCGTCTACAAGACGAAACGAAGCTTTTGAAGACTGGAGCTGCTACTGCAGCTAAAACGACAATTTTAGCCGTGAAGCTGCTCCAGGGCTGCGTTGTACAACGCATCAGCGTCAAGGGTAGCCACACTCTAGTTTTCCTATGCACCCATAGATGACATGCTCTGCCTCGGTCGCGGACGAAGAGGGAGCCGCACAGCGGTGGGTGCCATCTATGTGCACGTATTCCGTCCTTTGTCATTTAGTGCTGCACAGTCCTATCTGTTGGAAGTATGGCTCAAGCGTTTGCAAGTATACGCCCTGTGGTGATTGTGCCTAGTATAGGCGGGGTTTGTGTATATAGCAAAGGGATGGGGGGAGGCAATGGTGTAAATATTGCTCACACTTTTTTAGGGGCATCCCTGCTTTGCAAATAACGTAATCACACACACCTGGACACATTCGCCAAAAATATTTCAAGTCACCGGGAAAACAGATGAACCGAAGCTGCACTGTTTACGCAATTGTCAAACTGGATAGATTTGGGGTAACTTTTTGTCACGCCTCTCCTACGCAATTATTTTTTAACTGCTACCACGACATGCTCCTACTTAGTGTTTCTTTTACAATGACCATAAGATGGGGACGCTGTATGTACTTTCATTTTGAGGTTTTTTTAGGGGATTTAGAGTCCACCAAGTAATTGGGCATTTCCTTTGAGTTTCATCGTTAAATGTGCTCCCACAAAAAAGAAATAGGCATTCTTGCTGTGCACGAGCTATATATGACTGGTTTTCTTATCCTCGACGCATTTTATTACCCAAGACAGCGTTTTGAATTCTTGCTGCTTTCGCGACTTACAACACAAGCGCGCGCGCGCCCACACACACACACACACACACACACACACACACACACGCGCACACGCGCACGCACACACACACACATACGCACGAGCACACGCGCACACATGCACGCACACACACGAGCACGCACACACACACAATCCACACACACACACAATCACAAACACAAGCACAAACGACACAAACACACAAAAATACACAAACACACACACACACACAAACACACGCGCGCACACGCGCGCGCCCACGCAAACACACACACGCACACGCGCACACACAAACACGCACACGCACACGCGCACACACAAACACGCACACACGCACACACAAACACACACACGCACACACGCTTACACAAACACACACACGCAGGCACACACACACACGCGCGCACACACACACACAAACACACACACGCACACACGCACACCCAAACACACACACGCACGCGCACACGCACGCACACACACGCGCGCGCGCACATGCACGCACACACACACTCACACACACACACACATACACACACTCACACACACACACAAGCACAAACACAAACACAAACATACACAAACACCGCACACACGCACACACAAACACACGCACGCACACACACACGCACACACACACACGCAAACACACACAAAACACACACGCACGTACACATGCACGCACGCACGCACACGCACGCCCACACACACGCACAAACACACGCGCACACACAAACTAACGCACACACAAACACAAACACGCACACACGCACGCCCGCACGCACGATCCCCAAAAACCCAAGTTCGGGAAATACACTGCTGCGCATTCCTGGGAAGGTAACTAGTTTATTTATTGCACTTTCATGTCGCACTCACTATGTTTTACCCACGTCAATTTTTTTAATATAATTGGCTTTTTCAAAAAAAAAGATCTTGAAAAATTGTCCCTTTTCTTTTATGTTAGATTGATTTGAGTCCCTGATACCTTCTGGTGGTACGGGCTACCCTCTTTTTTCTTTTAGTGATTTTCACATAAAGGGGGTGAAAAAAGCACACACACACACACACACACACACACACACACACACACATATATATATATATATATATATATATATATATATATATATATAGATACTGCTCACGGCTGGTTATTTTTCATTCACTTTTCTTTCTTATTACATCCCATTGGTTCTAATAACTTTCCCTGTACATTCCTTGGCAACACTGTCTGTTAGATCTCATTAATATTGTGTTAAAACATGGAAAAACAAGCCCTTAGGTATACATTTCCTTCCCATATATATATATATATATATATATATATATATATATATATATATATATATATATATATATATAATCAATGCTGGAAGATTGGCGTGCGATTACCAATCATCACGAGCTAGGCGTCTGTTGGTGTTGTATAATTATCCAGTCTGCCTTGGCTACTCGGCAGAATAAGAATAATAATTAACAAAACACCTCGAGACACAGAGAGTGAATATAGACCTCAACCTCTCCTCAGCAAAACAGAACTCAACAGAACAAAATACGTAGAAGACCCCACCAATAGATTCAGGGAGCTGAAAATTGCGAGTTCTCACGTGTCCTGATGGGCGTAAACAGCGCTCGTCTCCACGTGGAGTCAGAATCTGAGGCTTGACATTCGATCCGAATCTTCGACGATCATGTTTTCACCCGAAACCGCCATTTCACGCCTAAGCAATTTTCGTCACTTGCACTTTAGCGAAGGTCTTATTCCGAAAGATGCGTTCCCGCAATTGGGCTTAGAGCGACGCTTTCTGTCTTCAGACATCCGACCGAATTGCGTGGTATTATGCCGAAACCAGCAGCACTCCTGGTGTTTTATCGAACCGCGGACGAAACAATTTGCATGTTGCACGATAGGCAGTAGCCTGTAATCGGAATAAGAACGTAATGAGAGGCGTGCATCTGATATCGAAACTGCGGAGGACGACAGCGAATCCATCTCCTCTAGGAAGACGTATAAGTGTCTTTCTGGAAATGGTAATGAGCAAGGCAGTTTGCTGATTGGGGCAGTGCGAACTGATTACAAAGTTTGCTTATGGTGGTCGCTTTTGTCCTTAACTCACAAAAAACGCCGAAACGCCATCGCAAAGGTTGCTGCTTACGGCTTATATGTATGTAAAACACAGTGCCACAATATATAAACATGCCTGAAAGCGCTCACACTTACCTCAATCTTATTCTTTGTGCTGGTGGCAAGCTTGAGTTTTTATGGTATTTCACGCTAAATATATTATTTGTGCAATATGCAATGCCAGGCTAGCCAGTATTTGCTACAAGACGTTAATAAACCGAAACAATAGCGTAACAGTGGTTTCACAGTCATCGAGTAATTCTTCTTCGCCACGTCTCTGATTTCCTTCCATCGTGTTTTTTTTCCTGTTTACTGCTTTTTTTTACTTTTTCTCGTGCCTAGTTTAGTTCTTCCTATTGCGTTTAATTGAGATCCTTTCTCTTTTTGGTAAATGCCACCCGACATGACTACGTTGGTTGTGGCTGTAAAAGCTGCAACCTCTATCGCCTAATCCTATCTAGTCAGAACGTAGTCTTGTTGTAGTGAAGAGAGCATGTGTGCCTGAAATAGATTGACAGGTTGCTTGCCTGCGTAGTAGGTGCCTTACGGTGGGATTGCCGAAAATGGAATGATTGACGCGTCATTTTGCAGTTAACAACGGGGAGCTTGTCGTGGGCAGGCATCTGGAATTGCAATATTCTTGTGCAACTTGTTCTGGGGGAAAAGGTGTGGCCAATTTCCCCTGCATGCCACAAAGAGCGCGCCTACTTTTGAACTGTGAGTTCGTTATTTGCGCATTTTTGTTATTCTACTACTCCTAGCAGATGGCAAAAAAATTGTTCTATTAGTCACTCAGAATAAGCCAGAATTCCAATTTTTCGTGGCTGCATAGGATTGAAAATTGTCACATGATGCTGGCTCCTAATTTTTCCCCCTCCAATTTTCCTGCACCCATTAAAGAGCGTGAGTAGTGTTTAGCATGGTAGTGTGCGCCTGCCATCAAGTGCTCGGCGCTTTCCTCTCTGATTTCTTGAAATCTTGCCTGCTCGCTTCTCCACGCGTTTTGTTTACCTTATGGATGCCGTGAAGCAGAAAAACGCGTTGTCCAGCGAAAAGATGTCGATAATCACAATCATTAAAGTAAAACGTGTGGAAAAAAGCCATACGTCGCCTATGCATAGACCATTTTGGGAATCACGTAGAGTATGTAATTGATAAACAATGCCGGCACTTAGGGCCGAGCCAGACGCAAGGGCTGCGCCACGAGTACGCCAAGCTGGATATAATTATTTTGAAGAACTATTCACATCAATCCCACGTTTCCTGCCATAAAAATTGCCTCACCGTGTAACCCTGTACTTCTAAAACAAATCACAAAAAATGCAAAAAAAAGAATATTCTTATTGCCATGATGGCGTTTTTCTTACATCTGAGTGTACGATGCCGCGAAGCCAACTGGCACAATATTATCAGTAAATAGAATAATTGCTTTAAGAGTTGCATATCGAGAGACTCAGTACATCGAACTATAATTTCCCCACTTGGCGAATTAAACATATTCGTTCGACTGTGCCATGAAGACTGCAACCTATGCGTTTTGCTATTTGCGCCGAAAGGTTGCTATTCGGGGGTACGTATTCGAAACCCAATCTATCCTAGGTAGTTTTCATTTATTGCGCTGTTTTTTTTTCACAATATCAAATACAGATAGTGGTAATGGCAGTGGATAAATCCAGCACCAAACGGTCCTTCGTATGACCTCATAACTTTAGCTGTCAAAATTTAGGAGAATGCCGAAAGCCACTACTTTCACTTCGTATTCTCAAAGTCTGTGTCCCCGACAGTTCAGTGTCATTGTTTCGGTAGTTACTGATGTAGTAGGTTTTGTATAATTCTTGTTTACATCGTAACGAGATGACGCAGCTGGATGCAGAAGTTATGAACCATCCACCGACCGCCACAAGTCTTTCGCCCTAAAGATGACACACTCGCAGTAAGTTAGGCCAAAGACCAAGTAACTTTTAAATTCCGCAGCGTTCCCTTTCATTACTTTGTTGAATAGTCAAAAAAGTGGCCCGATGTGGCATTTATACCCATGATTTGATCGTTTTTCTCGGGGTTACACTTGACGTTAAGCCAATTTCCAGCAATGACCAACAATGTAGCTCTTGAAAGCCAAATTCTTGAATACTACGCTAATAGCCATCAAAAGCTCGTTTCGCAGAGATTCTAGCGTCGATATCAATGGTTGGGAGCGAAAAAAGTATCTTATGCGTGAAAAAAAATCTAGCCCGACGCCAATGAAATAAATAGCGCACTATGTCCACGGAGTAATTGATGAGTGGGGTGAAGCATCCGTCCGTCCGCTCCTATTGCACTAGAGCACGCACCGGACGGACAGACAATTGAAATATATGAAAACCTTTTAAGCCATCTAGTGATATTATTTCCTAAGATACATACACGCAATGACACCAATTGAGCAATTCACAAACTAGGAGTCACTACTACATACACACTACATACAAACGGAGGAAGGACCTACCCGCAGCGTAAGGGGCTTGGCCTCTAGAAAATTCTGCGTCAGATTGGGGATCGAACCCGAGGTGTTAGCGTGGCAAGTGGATGTTCGACCACATGGCCACGTACCTGCTTGTGAATAGAGTGAGAATAACTTCTTCTACTTAAAAATTCAGGGAAGAAAACATGTGCTTTATAAACACACGTATCCTGTATACGTGTTTCACGATACAACATAAAATATTGAAGTAATAATGCGTGGTACAAGCGCTCGTTGCCATTGGGCGTGAGAACAAGCGATTATCAAGACTTGGTTGTGTAAATACGCTAACCCACTGAAAACGCACAACGCTACTGTGCCTGTTTCCTTGAGGTGACGTAGTGAGCACATAGATAGTTCGAAAAGGTCTCATGTACTAAGTGCTTAAAGAATGCACTAGGAAATGAATGTTGTTATCACCTTCATTTCCTAAATGCGAAGCTTTACGCTCCCTTAATTTTATCCCATAAATGGTGAATTCTAATATGCAGCACGAACACATAGTATGACTTTGTTCTTTCAATTACAGAAGAATAAATAAATAGTTACTCCGTGGAAGAAGGATCTAAAAGAATTTCGAGAGCCCTCATTCCGCGGAGGAAACAGAATTTTCATCGCAGCCTCCTTCATGGTGGAGCCTCAAAGCCCACCTCTTTTGCTTGAAATGTCTGAAACCCTGCTCGTTTTCACTTTCATTCTGTTAACTATGACATGAGCAGTGTTCATTCGGTCAGTATCACAAATGAAAGTACGCATGGATTAGTGGAATGAAAATGCCCGAAGTATTACTGCTCATGGTGGTGTTACAAGATTTTGGTAAGCTTGTATTGAGTACATTTGGTGCATATAAGGGCATGCAATACACGTAAATGGCTGGTGAAGCACCTAAGCGAAGTCGAAGAGTAGGGGATATCTTTCGATAATTGTAATGATTATTAGCTCAGAAATACTGACTGTGCGCATCAATAAAAAACATGAATGGTCCCTGCTTGATAGCAATCTGTATGAAATGAAATTAAAAGGTGCACTAAGAGTATAGATATAATGTTTACCGTACATTGATATATGACAGTCGGTATAATGTATATCGCTGTTTGGCACACGTATCTCGATGTAGCGTCGATGCACCCCCGTTCACGCTTGGTAGTGCATCTTTATTGCTATGAGAATACGCAAAGAACATGAGCTTAACTGGCCATCCTGCAGCACGTTAAAGTGTGATTTAATACCGCGGTCAGACTCGACGGAAGTGCAAAGCTCGCCCTATGACTGGCCGTGATTTTGCTCGAACCAAGTGTGAGATACGCTGTAATACAGCATGGTGAGGCAGGCGCACGTCGTAGAACTATGCGTGGCTTGGGTAGGCGCTTTTAGCGAGGCCAACACTTGGGCTCAGGTAACCGTCTCGTGGTGTGTTAAGGCGTTCACAAAAGTGCGCTTTTCTTCATAACGCGCTGAATGGGCTGACGTGAGACAACCCGCGTTGAAGGCGGAAATCATCCGTTCCATACGAATGATGAATCACTTTCCTTTATTGCTTTAAAGGGCCACACCACTTCACTGACCAAGCACTGCGAGAAGAAAATGTAAGATATAAAAAGCGCCTTTCTGAAGCCTATTATGTATGCAACCATGGTGCCGTGGAAAGCGTGCGGGGAATCTGTTGCTGCGGATCAAAAGGTCGTCGGTTCTATGCCAGTTGACAGAACATTTTTGTCCTTGACATCTGAACATCAAAATATTTTACGCCATTACCGCGCCGGAAATACGCCACTGAATTTTTTATGGACCATGGCAGAAAACAGTGTTAAAAAAGCAGTACCCAGGCTCTATGCCACAATGTACAAAACCAACTTTCTCAAATAAATGCTTCAAGTGGGCTTCTTAGTTTTTATGTTTGACGTTTTCTAAGCGTTCTGAAGCACATTGCTTCTGCTGGATAAGATTTGTGGGTTTTTATTATCTTTGTGGTTATTTATTCCGTTCGTGAGCATCAGAACAGATTCAAAATTACTTGATCACTCTATAAAACCACTACAAGGGCTCATTGTATTTTTTCAGGCGAGAGAGATTCATATAAATACAGTATTTGAGGTTCAAAAAGATTATTTTTTGTAATAAAATGTTTTCTCAATATGAGGTTTTTTTGTTTGATAATTAGTACGTTCCATTTTCACTTGTACCTAATTTCCATATCCATTTTGAGAGGCGCTCAGTAAAAGTGGTATACGAAAAATATAAAATTCACGAACATCCCAAAAACACTACTATAATGCGCATTGCGTTTGCCTCAACATTCATAAAGGCAGATCAGCTAGAAATAGTGGCAATGTTGTGCCCTGTGAAATCCCTATTGGCCCGTTCGAGGAATAAAGGCGGCATTGCATGTGAGAGGACGAAGTACAAATACGGACTGTCCTACGCGATGTGGCATGCCTTGTAGAGGCAGATTATGTGGTACACTGTTAAGTTAGCTCAGCTACAACGTATGAAATGACAATAAGCTGGTAAAAAGTGAAGATTCAGAGGAATTGGCATGTCAGATTCTGTTTTTAGTTGTGTTACGCTCATACCTAGATTCGTAGAAAAGTCAGTGATCGCGATGAAACGATTCTCAATCACCTCGAAGATATTTGCGTAGAAATTGTGAAAGATTTCCCAATGCATCGTGCGTATTATCGTTTTCGTTCTATTATCGTGTTACGCAGTGATTGTCTGGCATGTTAGGCAGCTTTTTCAGTGTTGTCAAAAGAGCCCGGGTGATTTGTTAGCTGATCAAGTCACGTTAGTCACACGAACTCTTTTCAATATCTTTTAGGTCTCTAACACTTAAGTATACCTAGAGCTGGTTACAGTTAGTTTCCTGGTTAGCAGTTCGCATTGGAATACCAAAAGGCTATAACGATAAGGAACAACATAGCTTTATATTTGCTTCAGTTATAGGCTATTACTCACGTTGATAATAACTATTATTGTTGTTCGAGTCTTCCTGAGGAACGATTTTGTCATTTCTCTTTGTAACTGAGTGATAAATTACGCAGTTATCAGGAAAAAACACTAATTTTGCAGGGCCCATAGCATGATACAACACTGAAGTGTTTATAAAGATAGGTGGCAGGCTAATAGAAAATCCTGACTTTCCTTTGGTTAGAGGTGTAAAAGACTCAAAAATATAATTTTCCAAGAACGTACCAAGTGCAGTTTGTTAGAAAAAGTTCAATTGGTGTTCGGATGCGTCCTCAGCCGTAACTGTTTTGGAAGCAGCAGCTGGTAATGTAGTAGTTTCTAATCTCTTTCACGAAGTAAAAAAAAATACGCCAGTTTGTACATTCCGCTCCCTCTGCAAACGCATTTCTAGCTTCACGTGATCTACCCGTTAAATCTAGCGCTTCAGCTTAAGTGATCATGTGTAATATGTCGTGATCGGTAATTTTGAAAACTTTTATGACCGTAACAATGCGTTAATATGTCCATATTTTTTGAAATATTAGTGCCTAGTAAGCAAACGACTTCGTTTTAGCTATGAGTTTAGCAACAATATACTGACTTGCGGCTCAGAAAAAGACCTCACATAAGTTTTTCAGCATTACCAAAATAATGTCGTAATGTCAGCGCGAACTTTAAGCTACTAATATAATTGACATGGACGGAGTACTGGCTAGTTAAAAAACCTTCCGCAACACTAAACAACAGCTGAAAATTTCTACATCGTCGACGGCAAAACAATAAAGTTCCACCAAACATTCCCCAGATTACAACAGTTTGGCAACGGCGTGTGGTCATGCTCATTAAAGGTCATTAGCGGAGTCGTTGAGTATACGGAACAGGAAGTGATAGAAAAAAATAAAAGGCCAATAGTGGACTCCATCGACAAACCAAAACATGAGCGGCTGTGCAATACGCAGAACATGTTCTTTGTGAGAAAGCTGATGATTAGATGATTCCGCCTGCGTGGTTTCTGGTTGGTTACTTTGCAGGGCCAATCTGCAGCGCGAAGTTTATTTTAGAAGCGGTCGCGTGCACCTACAGTGTGACCCATTTCCTGACTTTAACGTAATAGAACACCCAATAAAAGCAATTGTAATGTCTGGCGTCGCAGGCGAGGGGGGTGAGTCTTCTTTGTCCTGAAGGTGAGCGCTTTCTAAGGAGCTGATTCTCGGGAAACGAGAACCCCGGCATAAGGACACTCGCTCAAGTAAGAGAAACGTGGTGTGGCAATAGAACCCCAGTTTCTCGTAAACATTCGGAAAGGGGGGGGGGGAGGCAGCGGTCAGTTTTCGCTTTTAACGACCAGCGAGGTAGCCTCCGTCCAGCGGGGTGCCAGCATGCGGCGTGAATAAGTCTGGCGTGTTGACACCCATACATCTTGAATAGAGTCCGACAGGCGGCTCCCGCGCAGGACAGCGTATACCACCTGGCAGTAATGGCATGGGCCCTCTAACGAACCAGCTGCACCCGGGTAACATGAGCGGGGCAACCGAACGGCGCCACCATCGTGTGCATTCGCACAATTCGCGGAACGTGTTTGTAGGCCGTTCCTTTCGGCTTTCTCTCTCGGACTGGGAGCTGAAATTCTTGAATAATAGAGCGAGAGGAGAGGACGGCAATAAGTGTGTTTATTCTGTTTAATAAACGGACTGAATTGATTTGGTTAGCCGTGAGGAGAACGGGGAGGGTCTTCCTGGGGGTTAAAACCTGGCTCCTGACTTCTCACGGGCGTTGTGGTCGCAGCAAACAGTGCTCTGCACTATCGGCTCTGCCGAGACAAAATGCGACTGTCCAAACGGTGAACAGGCTTGTAAATTTGTACATACGTTTCTGTACACAATTTCGAGTTGTTGCAACGTATCGAAAGGTGCTGGTCTACATTCTTGACAAGCAGCATCAGCCACGACAAGACAAGACAGACACCACAACCAAACTTCCACAGCGGCACGTATTGTGCTTGTGTACTAAAGAATCACAAATGAAAACTTATAGAGGAATGATTGCTCTTTTTAGTGGCTGTTGTGTTTTGTATGAAGGTGACTTGGTTTGTCCAAAATGCCAGTAAAAGTAGATTAGAAGCTATTACGCTTGCAACCGTGCTCGCGCTCCGATATCGGGCCCTTGTGGCTACAACGTGGCATTCGGCTCATTTCTTATATCGCCTAGTATTTTTGCTGTAAAGAATAGCACGTGAGAGATAACAGGTCTGTTATTTACATAGTGAAAACGCTGTCATTTTGCACAATGCGGATTGGACATCATGGCCACTAATCTCCGAAAGACGAGGTGAAACTTTAGAGGACACACAAGTCATTTATTAGTTTCCCATTTGTTTGCACGTACAGGAAATATTCTGTAAGCATCGGGCATATTTTTTAGTAAATAGGAAAAGTTGACTTATTTGACCACGAAGAGGGTAGAAATATGAGACAAAGAAAGTCAAAACGCGACAAAAGCAGAGAAAGTAGGGTGCTTATTATGGTCGACAATTGGATCAGAAGTTTTGTTGGTTGAGAATAAATCTAATCACCTTCAAGAACTACTCAGTTAAACACTAGGTTTACCATTCTTTTCAGACAAAACATATTCCTTCGGAAATGATAATATAATTCACATGCTATGATTATATTATTGACATGTTCAACCAGAAATACATCTGTTCGTGTTGTGAATCATTTCGGTTTTATTTTTATCTGCTCTTTCAAAACGCACAGAAAATAAAGTTTCAGTCTAGAAACTAAATTATTTTTCACCCCAAAAAATCTCCTGTAAGTCTGAAGAGTAGTGTTGTTCTGTTCATCATACCATTTCTCTGGGATGGTTTTCTTTCTACCATGAATGAAATTGAACTATTGCAATTTGCAGCTTTATGTCTTAGAATACACGCCTTTTTGACAAAACAGAAAGGAATAATTATGCGCTATTATATTCTCGAACGAATGACTCACGGTTGCATAACCCAAAACTTGACAAGCTGTACATGAAACCAAAAGATAAAACTTGACAAAGCTGTACAAAAAACTTCACAAAGCTGTACTTCAAACCATACGCCTAAGGCGACGCCAACGCCGGCTTTTGACGGAAGTTTATCAGGTGGCAATTTGGTTTTGTCTGCGACATCTGCAAGCGCCCGTGGAAACACGTTTCAGCTATGCTGGTTAACCACCTGCACGGAATATTTGGGCGTTTATTTTTCTTGTAATATTTTGTAGCAGTTGCTGTTGCTTCTATGTCACCGTGCATGCTCACATTATCCCAGGCATTCATTGATCGGCTCTAATTGATGGTGTTGCATAATTCAAAGCAATAAAATACAAAGAGGGAAGTTATGCGGAAAGGCAGGGACGTTAACGGGAAAGCAAGTTTGTAGTTGGCTACCCTGCAAGGGGGAAGGAGTAAAAAGAGACAGAAAAGGAAAAAAAAGAGAGTGAGCGAGGGAGGACAGAGGGTAGAGAGGAAGGAATAAAATAAATTGGCGAGGTCGTCTGATTAAACAGTTTTCTTTCTTTTTTGGCACGTTCCTCCTGAATTGAAAAAGGCAACACATTACAACATTACTGTCAATACGTACTAAAGAATACACCTCACCAAAACATCTCCATCACTCCTGCCTCTACTTAAATGGGAATTCACTAATATTCTATACGGGAGTTACCATTTTTCAGTAGTTCCAGTACTTCAGTAGCGAATGCATGTCCCCAACAGTTTCCCAAGTTTCGCACCGACAACGCCGATTGGGAACAGTTTCACAAAATTACTCTCTTAACTTCGACTGACATTGGGTGTTAAGAATAGAGGCAGCTGTGAGCTAGCCTACCGCTTTATTAATTGATGCTACAACTCATTTCATTACACAAACATGTGGACGGTAGGGCAAAAAACGAGTCACATGGTCGAAGAGTTAGTGCCGTAATGCGTGCAAATAACCAGAAAAAAAACGCCAGGCCTGCACAGAAAGCGCTGCACAGTCACAGCAAAAGCTAGAAGAGCGGTTTTTGAGAGCCTTCCAAAATACTACAGCAATCACATTTGCTTCATACCCACTGGGGCATTATTCATAAAAATTTTTGCGTAGTAGGCCAGCATCCGCTATGCTATTTTTCGTCATTTTTTGAAAAGTGTGGTATCCGGTAAACATTTGCAAGAAATGGTGTGTCAGTTGTTCATGGAGTGGCTGACGAGGAGGAGGAATTATGGCTGAAGTGGGTGTGAGCCACAGTTAATATGGGAGCAAGAGCAAGCTTTTGTAATGGGTGGAAGCATTGGACGAACCACTCGTTACGCTATTCACAATGTGCGACGACTGGCTGTTATTTAGCTGTTTTAAAACACTTTATACGCCATAATAACGCGATTGCTTTCCCGACATCAAGCCTGCCTAAGGCTAGTTTGCCAACAAGTCACAAGAGCCAGTACCCTCCTTCAGATAGACCTTGCAAAAGCATTTGATAAGGTACAGCATGTTTTTTTTTGTTCCGGCTCCTAAGACACCTGCAGTTGGGTGATGTACTATACAATGGCATCTCACTCTGTTATGAGAAGTGCACAACTAGGCTAATTGTAAATCGCACACTTTCCAATATAATAGAGTTAAATTCATCTGTACGTCAGGGATGTCTGCTGTCACCTTTGCTTTTTGCAATTTATCTGGAACCAGTATATTTAAGTGTGCTTCTAAAGTCTAGCATAAGAGAAACCCAGCGTTCAAGAATCAGTCAACACTACTTTACGTTTCTGTGAAGTTGCTGGCGCCAGCATAAATTTTGATAAAAGTAGTGGATTCCGGGTAGGCTTGTGGGCCCAAACTCCTTCGGTCTTCGCAAATATTCATTGGAATGTGACTCTTATGAAATACCTTGGTGTGCCTCTCGATAACTATCGTAACAGCAGCCCACACTGGACAGCTGCGATAACTACGATCCGCCGAAAGGTGGCAACATGACACTGACGGGAGTTTTGCATTTTTGCCAGAGCGAAAGCGTACAATATATTCCTTGTATCAAAGCTTATTTATATTCTGCAGGTGTTGCATTACTTTCGGGTGCACATTCAAGCCTTTCATAGGATATTTGCCTGCTTTATTTGGAGCTCTTCCTGGGAACCCATGCCAAGAGACAATCTTTTTCTTCCACTTCAAAAGCTTGGCCTCAGCCTTGTGCATTTGTTCGTGCGACAGTTGGTGTTGCGATTTTTTTGCCTCAAAGATGTGTACCACCCATTTCTATTAGCGGTTTTTCGTAACCATTTATGTTACCACCTACTTTTATACATGCCACAACAAGCGATGCTAAGGAATTGCCGTTGCGGGGATTCCTAAAAGAAATTGTTTATACTGTCAGTTTTTTGAAAGCCAGGTTTACCTTAGAGTATTTGTATACTATTGACTGAACAAATTTAACCACTGCACTTGTGCATAACCTTTTCCCTGAACCTGTTTATTGAAAGCCATATTCGCTTCTGCCTGGTCACGATGTATTATTTCGTGTACGTAGAATTTGTATATCTCCTTCAGCGAAAACGTTTTTCTTTAAACTGCACACTTCCACGCTGCCAGTGAAAACGTGGCTGAATCAAAAATCAATATACGTACCCTAGACAATGAATTGCAGACTCTGCAACCAACCTGAGACTATAAAACATTGTTTTATTCATTGTCGTGACGCTATTTTATTTGTGGGCCATTCTAAAAAGAACATTAAGAAAAGGACTTCCAATCACAGATCATGGTGTTAGGTTCCTCCTATTCTAAAAGAGTCTGACTGATAAAACTCCTTTTGACCTGTTTATTTTGTTGAGACTTTATTCACCATGGAAAAGTTGCATGATCGATAGACACGTCGAGCCATCACGGTCGACGAGATCTGTCTTCCGAGAAGCAGCTGCTCAAGTGCGCAGTGTTGTCGAGACTTTTGACCCCGTTCCGGAGTGGCTTTCCGTTCTTGACGCTTGTGTGTGTTTGCCAGACTTCTGATGAAATATGTTGTGTATACTTTACTGGTGATAATTTCATTCAATAAAGATAAAACCGGTGTGTCTCAGTGGTAGAATACTGGGCTGTAACCCAGTGGACCCAGGTTCGAGGCTCCGAGCTCCATTGTGTCACTCGGGCTAAGTTTTTTTTCGAATTTCGCGCGATGTGGTTACGGACACCGGCGGTGGTAGACAACTTCGCGTGACCCGAGTTGTGATCTCATAACATCTTTCCCTGTAATAAGGTCGTGGAAGTTGTTTCGGGACTCACCGATACCCTAGATTCCTATAAACGTTAGGGATATTATGCCGCAAAAAAAGAGGTTCCGCTGAAAGGCGAGATGAGAAAGTTGGCATAAATTTATATCCAGTATGACGTCATATACACAGGATTGCTTTGAATGATATGTGGTGTTTAACGTCCCAAAACCGCCATATGATTATGAGAGACGCCGTAGAGGAGGGCTCCCGAAATGTCGACCACCTGAGGTTCTTTAACGGGCACCGACCTCTGAGCAAACGGGCCTGCAACATTTCCGCCTATATACACAGGAGGGTAAAGTCTTGAACAAGGTGAGAAGAGTAGAAGGAAAACATATTCACTACCCCTGCTGAACACGAAAGGCGACAAATTGGAGGGTCAGGCAAACACCCTCATGGCACACTTCGAACAGGTCTCTAACTCACCATTTTATAGCGAAGCGTTCCAACGTTGCGAACCCAGAATAGATAGACAAACAGAGATTAGAACGCCAATCAACAACAAACAACCATTCTGTTCGGCTGAACTACATGTCTCAGTTACCTGCTGCAATAAATCTACTCCAAACCAGGACCGTGGGGCATAAGAAATGCAGAAACATTTTCCTATACTGAAACCCCAAAAGCCCTGCTCTCTATGTATAATGCGGATATGCTTTCCCGGCCAGCTACCCTGAGCCTGAAAGAGAGCCATCGTTTTCCCGATTATAAAACGAGGAAAGGCTAATTGCGTCAACTAGTTGTCTTTGTAAGGTCTTTCAGAAAATGATAAACACGGCTGGTGCAATTTCTTGAAACTAATGGTCCGCTTGACCCATATTAGTGTGGGTTTCGAAAGGATCGGCCCACCGTGGTCAGCAGTGTCTGTATCGAGGCACGAATCCAGGACGCTGTTGTTTTTAAGCATTTTTTTTCTGTGTTTCTGGATAAAAAAAGGCGTATGATACTGTGTTTTTCTTTGGCATATCGCGAGACCTGAAACATCGAGGTGCATGGCGTACAATGCTGACAATCATCGAAAGTTACTTGTCCAACCGGACTTTTCGTGTTCGTGTGGGACTGTCTTATCCCGAATATTTGTCAAAGAAATAATAGTGCCACAAGGAGGTGTTTTGCGTTATATGCTTTTTATAGCAACTCCCTCCACCAGTTTATCCCGCGCAAATGTTTTCTTGCACATATTACGTTGATGTATATGTCGTTTTAAATCGTGCATCCTCTCAGTATGTGAACGTCAAGCCCAATGAGGTTTGAACAAGGTTTCTCAATAAGCAGATGAAGGGGCATAGCAAGGGCCCCCCCCCCTCCCCGAGTAATATTGTCACCATGCTATAGAGAACAAAAAAGGCCATTTAGAACAGATGCGCATCCCACAATCAAAGTGCCACCCCCCCTTCACAAAAAATATTCCTGGCTCTGCGCCTGAGCAGATGAGAGATGTTTTAAGCTCAACATGCAAAACAGCACGTGCGTCTGGTTCTGCCAAGAAAAGGGCCTCTATCTCGACCCCGACATTGACCTGCATGGTCAACGCCTGTTTGTCAAGACTGAGTATAAGTTTTTTGGCCTATTACTGACGCAAAAATAGCCTTAGAGCCATACACAAAATATTATTGAAAACTAGCTGTTTAACAACTATGAATATTTTTAGTGTTGTGAAGCACTACGTAGGGCATTGACAGCAAATCTTCGATAAATTCGTATAATAGCCTTGTACGCACGCGCTTGGATTACGGTGGTATAACCGACCAGTTTGAGACACCATTTGCCTTAAGGTGCTCGACCCGGCCCACTAAATGCATTCACCTTTCTGCAGGTGCTTTTCGAACTAGCCCTGTAGAAAGCCTGTACGTAAGGTCGAATGAATGCATCGTCACTCAACCTGCAGAGATGTTACTTGTCTTTGCAGTACATTCTGAAGGTTAAGGCAGATGTGAAACATCCCACTTTCTCCAGAGTTACTAGTTTGTTTAATTCTACTTTGTTCAACAATCATCCTTCGCTGAGACAGTCCTACTGACTCCATGTGAGGAACCTTGCTGAGGAAACTGGCGTGCCATTCCCAGAACACCATTTTGACGGTTCCCGCATTATATTCGTCGCATTATAACCACACTATAGTGGCCGATTAGAGACTGTGATTCATCTTTCATGAAAGTTGCGAAACATGCTACTACTACAAGTATCCGCACGCACTTCGTCGAACTCCAACGCAAGTACACTTGCCTAAAGGTTTTCGCCGATGCTTCAAAGTTTCTCACTCGTGAGTCTTATGGCACTGTTAGTCCATCTTTTTCTTATTCCAGTATTCTGCACACCAAAAGAAGCACTGTAACTTCAGAAGCTCATGCAATATCTGCAGCCATCAAGCATAATAAAGAAATACAACTACAAAGTGCGGTAATATACACGGATTAGATTAGCAAAGTAACAGCTTTGAAAACGGTGAAATACCATAAAATTGTGTTTTTTGTCAGTTTACTCATTTTATTCACTATGTACGCCCCCAGACGGCATGTTGTAGTGTGCATGAGTGCCAGGGCATCGTAATATTGGAGAAATGTGTTCGCGGATGACCTCACTGCATCCGCTCAAGATAACGTTGGAGCTGACACATCCATAGCTGTCTCTGCCCTTGATCTGTGGCCTTTCACTCTCACACGTTAAGCCCAAAGCCATGGATGGACGCTTAAAGTTTTCAATATATTCAATCACCAGAAACTTTCGCCACTAACGAAAAAAAACATGTACTTATCCTTTGGAACTCTAGGTGCCTTTTGAAATCAGTTTGAGTATAGAAATGAAACAAAATGGCTGTCACTTAAGAGAGACAGAACTCAAGTTATCGCAATGCCTTCTATTTGGAGTTTCTTCTCGTCGGAGGCACTGTTAGACCGCCACCGAATCTTTGAATTGGTCGCACTCGACATCATATTGTTTACTTTATACGAAGGCCTCATCAATTACGCAGTTAGTTTGCTCCATGAGCACTGAATGGGCTCGTGCATTCAAAGATCTTACAGGCAACTGAGAAGTCAAATCAAGCCTCTTCCACCATTCAAAACTCATCACATGAAGCACCACCATTTTCCTCTGTAACAGGAAAACTAATGGGTTGAGTTAATTAAGCCCAATGCGCTGTCGAGTAATCCACCCCAACTTCGAGCATCACTGCTTTAGTACATTTGGCATGAAAAAGTCACACAGAATGGCGGCCCTTTGGAAAAGCTTGTGTCTATGTGACTGCAAAGGGTTTCATTCGGTGAAACTGCTGTGTTCTCTCTGCTCAGCCTTTAGTGAAATGTAACCCCTTATCCCTGAAATTACAAACTTATCTATTAAGTGGGTGTCCGTTGAGTAGCTTTTTATCCCACGAATACTGAAGATCATCATTTTTGAGGAAATCAAAGCAACGCCGTGGCGTTCAGTGAATTGAAAATTATAACTTTCCGTAGACCCACCGTCTAAGTTTGACAAACGAACCAGATGTACGACGAGCGCTTTCAAAGCAATGTCTAATTACCTTCGCCCATACTAGATATGCGAAAACAGAGAGCCTGATCAAGTTTCATTTATTCAATTTTTTGCTGTACCTTATAGCATAAGGTATGAGTATTGCTTTGCATGTGTACTCTTGGTGCTTTCAATATTGTAACCACGCCTCAGTCATCAATATTGAGGTTGATAATGTTCTTAATTGCGAAACATTTCTTAGAGATTTTCGTTCACTTTGAGCTTATATATCTATATATCTACTAGCCACGTAAGAATTTTAGCTCTCCTGGCCGTTTAGATAATGGTATCGGGACGCAAATTGGTACAAAAAACACGACAGTGTGACGAACAAAATTGCATGGTCATAACATGAAAATAATGATATGTAATTCAAGAATGTCATGATTTACACTTCATTGTGTCGCTGCTCTTGCGGTGGTTTCGTTCACATTACATATTGGGAAACTGGTATGGTATCACATGACTGTATGGTGAACAAAACTGACAGAACCTAACGAGTAAATTATGACAGGTATGTCATATTTATAAGTCATGACTACACGCTGCACTCATCGTATGCTCGCGGTCGTTTCGCTCGCTTCACATTACTAAAGCTGGTATTACGGGACGTGAATGGATGACGAAGGTGTGTGACTGGTGCAAACATGATAGTCATGAGATGCATGTTACGTAACAAAATGATAACATTCCACGTTCATGCCGTTTCGCTAGCTTCACATATACCAAATTTGGTACGTAAATCAACGAGGTAATGACTTGATGATCATGACTTGCGTATCATGTGAAACATGACTACATCCTACGCTGCATAGCACGCTAGTGGCTGTTTCGCTAGCTTTACATATACTAAGTTTCGTAATACGTGACATGAATAGACGACGAAGGCAAATTACACGTCCAATCAATAAAATCATGATATGTGGTCATGTAAAACATGACTACATGCTACACTCATAGCGTACACACGGCTATTTCGCTAGCTTGACATATATCAAATGTGGTATTACGTGACGTGAATGGATGATTAAGGTAAATGACACATCGAAACAAGATAGTTATGATATGCGTATTATGTAAAACATGGCTACATGCTGGGCTCACTGCGCACTCGTGGCCCTTTTGCGGCTCCTCATATACGGAACTTGCTTTTACGTGACGTGTAGACGACGAATGTAAATGGCACGTCCAAACATGGTAATCAGGAGATGAAAGTCATGTACAGCATAGTTTACGTCCGTCTCGTAACGTTGTGCTGATTTTAAAGTGACATATCAAGCTTCCTCATTCGTGCTTAGGAAATAACCAATTCCTCTGTTCGAGGGATCTGCAAATTTTTTTTCCTCGTTTGGCTGGCTATCTTCCTGTTAATGATAATGACCTAATGCTAAAATTGTAATTTGTAATTGAAAATAACGCACAAACTTGTATTGCATGGAGCGAAAAAGGTTTTAAATACTTCAAGAATATACAAAATTTCAAAACAACGAGGTTGTCAACTGAGTGTACAAACGTAAAGTTGTGAAAAAATGCGGCTAATGCTTTCCTCCCTACATTCTATATTCTCCATTCATCTATGAAAAAAATTCTTTCGAGCAGGTCAACTGACAATCTATTAGCACTGTTATATCTTGTCAGCCCGATACACACTGAGCTTCTGCAACAAATCGCACAGGATTTCTGAGTACGTGAAATTCAGGGTTGCACCCCGACGATTGACCACAATCAGCTACGTGCCAAACATTGCGACAAGCATTACGTGCCCGTTCGCATACATTTTTTGTTGTCGTGAGACACTATGAAAGACGGAAATTGTCTTCCGCACTTAAGTTTTTCCTACAGATGGTAGTAAGTCTGTACAGGCTGCGATTAAGCTGCGGCTTCTGTGGCATCGCGGGGTATGGCAAGCGTTTTGTTATGGTCCATGGAAAGTAGGGCCCAAACAGGAGCCTCGAGACAAGGTCGGTCGCTACGGTCGCGTAGGCTTCGTTAGGTTTTATATGCACCTTCATTCTTGATGGCCTTGCTTCCTTGCGTTGCTTATTGTGTAGTTGTAACTTATTCTCTCTCGAATTCCCCCTAATATTGCGCTCACATGAATCAATCACTAAATAAAAAAAACAAAGGCAGCTCAGCACTAGCAGTGCTAAACATAAAGTAAGAAGGTAGGCAGCTTTCTTACAGTGAACGCTGTTATGAGATCACAACTCAGATCACGCGTGGCGCCGTAGTTTGCCACTACCGTCGCCAGTGTCCGTAACCACTATCTCACAAAATAAGAAAAAATTTGTACCAAGCACACAGGGGGGCTCAAATCCTGGTCCACTGCGTGCAGGTACAGTATTCTACGACTGAGACACGCTGATGCTTGGGGCTTGTTCACAAACTTGCCTTATAAGGACTTGATGCTGGAAAAGGAATTGCATCAATAAGAGTAATAAAGCGTTTTAAACAGTTAAATAACAACCACGCATCATACAATGCGAATAGCGCAACGATTGGGTCGTCCAATGCTTCTACGCATGACAAAAGCTTGTTCTTCATCAGCTAATATTTGTGGCACATACCGACTTCAGGAAAAATTCCACATCGTCGTCAGCCACCACATGAATGATTTGCACAAAATTCCTTGCAAGTGCTTAGCGGATACCACGCTTCAGAGAAGAATGATGGTTGCATAGCGACTGCCGGCCTACTACCCAAAAATTATTTTAACAAATGCGTAGAGTGTACCCGGCAGTGTGCTTGCAGCAGCTACCCAATGAATGTTTGGGAAAAGCTCCGAAGGTCTGCTCTTATAACTGTCGCTGTGACTGTGATCACGTCCGCGCAGGCCAACTGTTTTTTTCTTTTCCGTTCTTGCCAAGTTGCAGAACTATTAACAAATGCGGAGCCAAAAATCGTTGGAAGAGAGGAGTGAAGCTAGTCGACAAGTTTTGGCGACAAGCCAGTTGAGCTGGGCTCCTTCTTCAAGAGTGAGATCTGTTCACGGAACTGAGCTTAGACCCACATCCTGCCCAGGACATAGGAGGCGACACTATAGGGGCCTGGTGACCGAGAGCACGCTACATTCGAGCCACGTGAGAGCAGCTCGCCTTTCCGGTGCATTATCTGGTGGCAGAGGTGCTGTTATGCCTTGGAGTTCAAACCGCACATCATTGCTTCTACAAAGGCAATCAGCATCAGAACCAGCGAGCGAGTCAGTCTGAAGTCGTCTCTGGCAACCGCGTCTCACGCAAGGCTTTCCAAGCTTCATTTACCCACGGGTCCGAGTCCAGCCCTATGATGCAGTCAGCGTCATCTAGCCCGGCGCGTCTTTCGCAAAGCGTGGCAATACCACTCGCCTTTGAGTGGAATTCATTGGCAGTTCCTGATTGGTGGCAGCTGATGCAAGGACAGGTGGCGTTCATGATTGGAGGCTGCTGATGCAAGACAAACCGACGGTCCTTTTCGGGCGTTTTGGATGTAAGGATTAGCCAGGGCCTATAAATGAACCAAGCGGTGTGGTGCCAAGCAGCAGAAAATAGCGTCAAGGCGCCCGACAACATCCTGGCTCTTCGAGCTCCTCAAGCTGGCGGTCCCAGTGCAAACAATGGAACGCCTCGGTTTAGGCTGTACATAAATGTTGCCTTAACTCCCCGTCGCATCGTCCGCTCCGCCTATCAACTCTGCGAATTCGCAGCCGCGAGCTGATAAACACGACCTTGGGGCACTAGCAACAGTAGCGACAGCAGCTTGACTGCAACAGGGTCCAGTTGTATGTATCTCGTACATGCATGCTACTGCCCGATATACGATTTGCGAGACGCACTGGCACACGTAACATCCGAGTGCAACATTGTCACGTAGAAATGGAAGGTGATGATTTACACACTGTACCTGGGCGAGAAACAAGGACTCGCCACGAGGGAAGCGATCACGCCAGAACAATCCTTGAATGAGGTATTCTCCCACCTAGGTTGACCCCAAGATTGCGAGCTACGAAGCACTGTTTAAAGAAACTAAAGTTAATGAATTCGTTTTTTCTGACTCTGAACCACCACTTAGTCACTGAGCAGTTCATACTTATGTCCACTTTGAAGCGGAAGCAGCTCTAAGTCACACACATCTTTAGTGTCATGTTTCATGTCCGAGCCTTCTCTTGCGAATTCGCGAGTAGCTTGTGGATTTCTCGGCGAAGAGACGCCGGACTCTTAGTAAGTGGTATCTCAAAACTCTTCTTTTCTTTTCTTTGGTGAAATAAACATTCCTTATACTCAATAAAAGCAACTTTGAACTCCACAACGTTTTGTGTGTAGTGCTGCATGTAATAAATCATACTCAAGATGCATCTTTCAAGGATTGTTTGTTGTTTGTCTGGCCTATATGGCAGTGTGAAGGAAAAAAAAACATGATAATTTAAAGGCCCCTTCTTGTTCTTCATTATGCTGGTAGTCTTGCCTATGCTTCAGTAAAATGAATTCTGGAAATATATCACAGAGTAGCTGTTTTGTTCTGTTTTGTTGTAACTGTCACAACACTTGTTTTCCGCACAGCTGTCATTGAAGAAGGAATACCTATCACAAGCCGTCGTTCAATGCGGTCGGACTCGACATCCTACATGGAGACTTCACAAATTGCCACATTTTCGTCTTGCAAATCTGCTAAGTACTTGCTCAGTTAAATTGGAACGGCGCCGTGCAGATTGTGCAGTACGTTGTTTGTGCTGGATACTGCAACCGTTACCTCTAACTCTTTACAGTGCTTAAATATGCAGTAGATTTTGAGTTAAAATTTCATAACTTTTTTTTCTTTTATCGAAATACAAGTAAAATATATTTGCGTCGATTTCGATTGTCCTAAATGACACAACATTCGGGAAACAAATGTAGTGATCCCAGTATTGTTTTTCCTTGAACGTGGTCTTCTTCATACACTATTATGAAACATTACCGAAGTGCACACAGTGGGCACACTGCCACCTCGATGTGGTTAATTATCTAAGCGAAAGTGGTAGTCTTAATACGCCTGGAATCTTTGTAAAGTTCAGCAAGTTGATTGTTGATTGATATTTGGGGTTTAAAGTCCCAAAACCACCGTATGTATACGAAAAACACCGTAGTGGAGGGCTCCAAAAAATTTTGACCACCTGGGGTTCTTTAACGTACACCCAATTTGAGTACATGGGCCTGAGCACATGAGCAAAGGTCATTGGTAATTCTGTTTTCTTTTGGTCCTGTTTCCTTTAACTTTACTTTCTGCAGGAGGGTTTCGCAAGCAAGTGTGATGATGCTGTTGAGGTATTGGCTGGTGCTATCAGCCCAGGAGTGCTAAGAATATCCCGCCTTTTGATAGTGGGCATTCAAAATTACTAAAAAGAGGAATTGACAGCACATGTATTCAGGCCACCCTTCAAAAGTCATGTTAGTACAAGGGTGAGGTCATGCTTAAAAACCAGATTAAAAGACTAAAAGATGCTGGATATCCCAACAGAATCATCACACCCGTTTGCGAAACCCTCCTGCAGAAAGTAAAGTCAAAGAAGACAGGACCAACAAAAAAAACAGAATGACCAAAACCGTTTCATGTTATACCACATAACGTGTCTCACAATAAAAAAAATTGCCAGGAGACATGATATTAACGTGTTGTTTTCCACCCCTTGCAAGCTTTCAAAAGTGTGTGTACTAAACAGCAACAGATATAGTCAATCTTGCACCATTCGTCTCGAGAATAGGTTTACTTAAAGCCAATTTAACGTTTGTAGAAGTATTTTTTATCAGGTAAACCAATGATCAGTGCATCACTACACGTTCACTTATCCTTTCAGAGAGGGAGTATTCTTTTCTCAGTTAAGATTATTTTCTAGTGGTCACACGTGCCGTCGCGCATGAGCACGGTTCTTATACTCTATATAAAAGTGTGCGCAGCACATTCTATAAATTAAGTTGACAATCGGTGCTCTTTCCTGTCCTTTCTGTATCTTTCTGAAGTTGTCGCGCTGTGACTAACACACAACCACGATGAACCAACTGGCGCAAATTAAACTCTTGTTACGTAACACGTACACCTAGTTTCGTATAGGAAGAAGGAGCGGTGTTTTTAAAATAAAATTTTTCACATACATCAACTAGACGGCATTCCAGGAAGTTCAGAAGGCAGCCACATGACCAAATATTTTTTCTCTCCTAAATATACTAAAAGTTCACTATTTTCAATGAAGCACGAGTTTTTCATACATTTGAGATGCTTGCCAAAATGGCTAGGACATTTGGCATAAAATGACCCAGTTGTGTCATTAGCCGTAAATATGCATTACCTCTTTTGTTTTTTTGTGTGTCCTGACTCAGTTTTGGGTTCGTTTTTAGCTTATTCTGTTTCTGATCATTGTATTGGTTTTTCAGGTATCCGCTAAAGGTATATGTGCGAAAACCCAGATATGTTTGCATGTACATCATTTCTCATAACCAATTGTTATACATCCAGAAATACAAAGCTTAAACCACTGTGAATGTATACATTTGAAAACACTATCTGTATATATTTTTGTGTGCATCACTTCTTGGAAACGATTGTGTACATGAAGGCGTATATAGTGAAATCATGGTGATTGTATATATTTGATATAATTACAAGTATATATTTGCCTGTATTTCATTCCTATTAACCGATTGTGTATATGAGGGAGTATTAAACTGGAAACCACTAGGATTGTAGATACTTGAAAGAATTATAGGGATACATTAGCCTGTATTTCATTTGTCGTCTCTATGTACTTGAAGCAGTATACTAAACTGAAACCGGTGTAATTGTATGTTTCGAAGAATTGTCAACGAAGTGAAACTGAAAAAATATAAAAAACATTTTAGGCGTTGCGTGGGTAGTGTACATATACGTCAACATGTTACAAATCTGGTGAAAAAGTTGTGTGGCGGAAGAAAAGTTTATAAGTTTTATTAGCCTATTTAATAAATGCAATATGCAAGGACAGCAAGGCTTCGTTTTCTGTAACGCGCATTATGCATATACTGTGAAGTATATAAGATCCAGAAGAAGTTCATACACGATTGTACGTGTTTATATTTTTGCCCACACGCAATGAATGGAGCTCGACAGGTTGCGCACCATTGATAATCAGGACTACTTTCTTCAAGTACTGTGTAATCAGTGCATGCTGATATCTATTAGTGCGCTCTAAAAGAATACTGGCACCCCTGCCATGGGCACTCAACACCCTTGTGTACCCTTCTCGCACTCTCCTCAGAGGGTGCTAAAAAGTGAAGGACATCGAAGGCACCCTTCCTTAAGGGTGTTTTTGTAACACCCTACAGTTTTTTTACATGTACACCCTATTCTAAGGGTGCATAGAAAAGCACCCTTTTTGGAAGGTGCTGAATTAACATCCTTGGGGTGTCGTCCATGGGACAAGCTTATTTACACCCTTCTGGGTGTACAAATTTTTACTGTGTATTGAATGCAAATAACTACTTTTACAAGCAAGCTATGCATAATTTAAGACATGCAAATTTCCCTTCTCCTTTATGACACAATATCCGACTAAGATTCAGAGCATCGCTTAGCAGAATCTGACAAGGAGTGCAGTTTCTTTGGCACCAATATCTACCTCGATGGGGAAAGGGAAATCTATTCTTACGGGAGTACCGAACACCATGTTATTTTCTACAGATGGAGACACAGCGTCCTTGCTATAAGAGATGGTGGTTGATGATCCTAATATATACGAGTGGTTTCAATGATGATGCAATGGCTGATAAATATCGAAATTTCACAATATGTCTTCTTGCGACGTATTGTGGTTTAGGTATGACGTATTTTTTTCAGTGACTGTTATGAATGCTCAACAGAGAAATAGAACCCTCACTGAAGTAACTACTTAATGCAAGCCACTCAAATGATGCGCTGTTTTTCCTTGAATGTAGTAACAAGATATAGAGATTATTTGCGACACCTAAAACAACGAAAAACCTTTTTATATTCAATATTTTTAAGCCTGCTTGTAAAGCAGCCTAAATTCTTTAACTGTGACGGCAAAGTCTGCAAACAGTGGTGATGAAAATAGACTGCTTTGAGAACTCACCCTTATTTGCTTACAGAAAACCCGACGAGTCAAGAAGAGTGCGTATAAGCCAATTTTTGTGTACTTCTCACGTACAGCTTTAATGTCCTGTTCCCAGACCTCTCTCTTCAGGAGCGTGAAGCTCGTCAAATTTGTCCCAGAGTTCTGCAAGGCTGTCAGGTCGACAATGTGGAGGTCCTGCACCATACAGATACTTGGTTTAAATAACAAAACCTTGGAACCTAGGTTCAATAAAATAGCAACAATTTTGTGCAGCTAAAACTTCTATAAATTGTATCTTCTGACTTAAGTATACTGTTAGAGCTTATTAATATTGAGGCTCAATGCGCGCTAACTTCTGAACATTTTATTTCTATATCACTGACAATAAGCGACAATGTATCTCCCTTGTATTTATCTGCGAAAGCTCGCATATATCAGTCAGGCGGTGATCGTGGTCACGCAGTGTAGAGTTGTGTAATAGGAATGCTCATTCGGACCTTTTAGTTTGAAATGTAGTAATGTAGAAGAAATTTATTCATACACAGTAAAAATTTTTACACCCAGAAGGGTGTAAATGAGCTTGTCCCGTGGACGACACCCTAAGGGTGTTAATTCAGCACCTTCCAAAAAGGGTGCTTTTTCATGCACCCTTAGAATAGGGTGTACATGTAAAAAAACTGTAGGGTGTTAAAAAACACCCTTAAGGAAGGGTGCCTTCGATGTCCATCACTTTTTTAGCACCCTCTGAGGAGGGTGCGAGAAGGGTGCACAAGGGTGTTGAGTGCCCATGGCAGGGGTGCCAGTATTCTTTTAGACTGCACTAATAGATATCAGCATGCACTGATTACACACTACTTGAAGAAAGTGCTCCTCATTATCAATGGTGCGCCACCTGTCGAGCTCCATTCATTGCGTCTGGGCAAAAATATAACGCGTGCCATCGTGTATGAACTTGTGCTGGATCTATATATACTTCACAGTATATGCATATGTGCGTTACAGAAAATGAAATCTTGCTGCCCTTGCATATTGCATTTATTTAATAGGCAAATAAAACAAACTTTTCTTCTGCCACACAACTTTTTCACCAGATATACGTTCACGTATACGTACACTACACATGCAACACCTCAAATGTTTATTATATTTATTCAGTTTCACTTCATTGACAATTCTTTGCAACATACAATTACACTGGTTTCAGTTTAGTATACTGCTTCAAGTACATAGAGACTACAAATGAAATATACGCTAATATATCCCTATAATTCTTTCAAGTATCTACAATCCTAGTGGTTTCCAGTTTAATACTCCTTCATGTACACAATCGGTTAATAGGAATGAAATACAGGCATATATATACTTATGATTCTTTCAAGTATATACAATCAGCATGATTTCACTATATACGCCTTCATGTACACAATCGTTCCCAAGAAGTGATGTACACAAAAATATATATGGATAGTGTTTTCAAATGTATATAATCACACTGGATTAAGCTTTGTATTCCTGGATGTATAACAATTGGTTATGAGAAATAATGTACATGCAAACATATACGGGTTTTTGCACATATAACTTTAGCGAATACTTAAGAAACCAATACAATGATCAGAAACACAATAAGCTAAAAACGAACACAAAACTGAGTCAAAACACACAAAAAACAAAAGAGGTAATGCATAATTATGGCTAATGACACAGCTGGGTCACTTTATGCCAAATGTCCCAGCCATTTTGGCAACCATCTCAAATGTATTCGAAAAATTCGTGCTGCATTGAAAATAGTGAACTTCTGGAATATTTAGGAGAGGAAAAATATTTGGTCACGTGGCTGCCTTCTGAACTTCCTGGAATGCCGTCTAGGTGTTGTATGTGAAAAACTTTATTTTAAAAGCACCGCTCCTTCTTTTCATACGAAACTCGGTCTACGTGTTACGTAACAAGAGCTTAATTTGGGAGAGTTGGTTCATCGTAGTTGTGTGCTAGTCACAGCGCGACAACTTTCGGAAGAGACAGAAAGGACAGGAAAGAGCACCGACTGTCAACTGAATTTATTGAATGTGCTACGAGCGCTTTTATACGGAGTACAAGAACCGTGTTCATGCGCGACGACACGTGTGAGCACTACAAAATAATCTTTAACTGTGAAAAGAATACTCCCTCTCGGAAAGGATAAGTGAACGTGTAGTGATGCACTGATCATTGGTTTACCTGATAAAAAATACTTCTACAAACATTAAATTGGCATTAAGTAAACTTATTCTCGTGACGAATGGGGCAAGATTGACTATTCCTGTTGCTGTTTAGTACACACACTTTTGAAAGCTTGCAAGGGGTGGAAAACAACACGCTAATATCATATCTGCTGGCTATTTTTTTAATTGTGAGACACATGATGTGGTATAACATGCAAAGGTTTTGGTCATTGTTTTTTGTTGGTCCTGTCTAACTTTACTTTCTGCAGGAGGGTTTTGCAAACGGGTGTGATGATTCTGTTGGGATACCCAGCATCTTTTAGTCTTTTAATCTGGTTTTTAAACCTGACCTCACCCTTGTGCTAACATGACTTCTGAAGGGTGGCCTGAGTACATGTGGTATCAATTCCTCTTTCTACTAATTTGAATGCCCACTATCAAAAGGCAGAACATTCTTAGCACTCCTGGGCTGATAGCACCAGCCAATACCCCAACAACATCATCACACTTGTTTGTGAAACCCTCCTGCAGAAAGTAAAGTTAAAGGAAGCAGGACCAAAAGAAAAAGAGAATGACCAATCACCTTTGCATGTCACAACGGTACTACGTACATAAGGTGTCTCACAATTTTAGGAAAAGAGCCAGCAGATATGACATTGTTGTTTTCCACCCCTTGCAAGCTTTCAAAAGTGCATGTACTTACAGCAACAGGAATAGTCAATCTTGCACCATTCGTCACTAGAATAGGTTTACTGAATGCCAGTCTAATGTGTATAAGATACCGCTAACATGTGGAAAAGTAAACAGGACAAACTGGGCAATGCTTCAATGATCAAGCAAGACAGCATGCTTTAAATGTTAAGAAGAGCTATAGTAGTCTCATGGCCGGACACCGTAAAGAATGTAAGTGTAGTCCTAGGTTTCATAAAACACGGTTTTTGAAAAAAAAGCAAGCAGAAAAATGAGAGATTTTAGAACTCTTTATCAGGAAGGCCAAGGATCAATGCATCAGTACACCTTCACTTATCTTTTCCGAAAAAGAGTATTCTTTTCTCGGTTAAAATTATTTTGTCATGGTCACACATGTGTTGTTGCAGATGAGCCCTGGTCTTGTGCTCAGTATAAAAACGCTCGTAGCACCTTCAATAAAATTCAGTTGACAGCGCTCTTTCCTGTCCTTTTTGGGATAAGATTTTTATTACAGAAAGAATTTCATTTTCTTACAATTTAGGTATAATGATGAGTTTTCATTGTATCACAACATGGAGCAAATTGCATCTCAATACGGACAAAAATCACAATTTTGTGAAATTCGTGATATTTTCTCGTATATTTTAGCAGCTTGAGAGATCTAAAGATATTTTTTCCTCAAAATATACCTTCTGTGGAGTAAATATTCACTGCCCAGATATTCATACAAAGTGCAATATTGCAATAAAAAATGCAAACATAACACATTTTGGCTTTATTCTTGAAAGCGAATGTGGCTTAAAAAATTGCACTATTACTATGAGCTTCAAATACCTTACAGAAGCACATTTACTTAACAGGTAGACTGAATTTGCTTTAGAAAATATAAGCGGTAGCTTTAAAACAAAATTTTCCACAAACTGCACACAGACGGCATTATGCCTGGAAGTTATAAGCTAGCCACATGAACAAAACTTTTTTTCTCGCTGAAATATTCTAGCAGTTCACTGTTTTAAACGCAGTAAGTCAGCACTTTTTTTTTCAAATACAATTCAGATGGTCGCCAAAGGGCTGGGACGTTTGGCATGGAATGGTCCAGCTATATTTAAGCAAAATAACTTACACAAATAACAATGTTTGTTCATCTACCATGACCACACTAGAAAAAGTTGTTCAGGCATTGTGACACTAAAATTTTCAGCGTCGTACTGCCTGAACAACTTCTTTGATAAACTCCAAACTCACGCCGAGAAAAATCCGCTAAATCACGGTGGTTGTTAAAGGCCTTGCGGTCGTAGCCAATGTTGAAAATAAAAAAAAATCAACTCATCAGTGCTGTCACTCCTTCTTCGTCATTACTGACACGGAAGATTTTTCGGTTATCCATGTGGAGGTTCAGGAAGTAGGCTTGCTCTAAGGCTGGGGCCGGGGTAGACTACGCAGGACGTCAGCGGCACCCTCTCATCCTGTAATAAGAGCAAATATGACTTCTCTTAAAAGGATGTTCGTGCTGTTCTGGCAGCACCATATATAAGAATGTGTAGTGTGTATCCTTCGAAATGGCGTGTAATTGACATTACACTGAACTCGAAGCATACAACCCATACATTCTAATAATTTCGTATGATAAAGATAAGAGTTTTTCCAGCATACAGCAAATTCCCGAAATGAGGTGAAGTGTAGACTACAGCTCGAAAATGGCACTTACGAAAGCCTGAACTCACCTAAGAACCAATTCCTTATAGGGTAGTGAGCCAGTGTGAAAAACAATTCCTAAAGTACAACGCTCAGAACATATAACATTAATGAAAATGCACAAGAAACTCACCTCTTCATGTACAGTGAAGACATCTCTGCTTTCTCTTTTACATGAGAACAAATGATCTTGGGCGTGGCGCTAGCGAAGAGGTCTGCAAAAAAAAGAAAAAGATTTACTGACTTTAATCACGCCTCTAACAATCTGAGGAATTATTACAAGTCACCAAACAGTGCAATTCTGACTGCCTCTATAAGGGCATCAAAAATGAACAATTTTCTCGTTCTTTTCTACCCTCACAAGACGCTCCGTCAATGGAATCTAATCCAAATTTAACGCTGTGCTTCCTATTTGCCTGCTTTCTAGACGTAGGGCTGTGAACATGTGTTTTGTGCCCCTAATCTAGCACAGAAATTCTTCATCTATAATTCAATCATCTTAATTCATTGTAATTTGATGAAAGATGTGATAGCTCGTCCTGTTTTAAAAGAGTTGCGGGCCTGCAATAGGCACTGCCTTGCACGTATGAAGTACTTCTTTAAAAAAA
>WOVY01005451.1:0-120000 GCA_013436015.1 Rhipicephalus annulatus
GTGGGAGATTTCTCCTGTGCGTTGTTGAACAATAAAAAAAAAATCGCAGCGTGCGCGTTCACTAAAAGCCGAATGCTCCTGTCTCTCATTCTCCATTAGCAGCCATTGGCATGTACATTGAGCACTATCTGGCAAGAAAGGGTTGCTACGCTATACTTCGCTGAGCGTAACCTCCTCGGTTTTAGAAAGGTTTAGCGAGCGTTGGCCCGCAGTGCCATGAATACAGTGAACTAGTATATACTAGTTCACTGTGCATACTACAAACTACATTGAACTAACTTCAAGGGACCGCGAACCATAAAAAAATTCATCAAAGTGAAAGTTCGTTGAAGTCAAACAGTCACGTTACATTTTCTCATCAGAAGCTAAAGAATACATCAGTCGTCGAACGAAATTCGAACTTTTATTTGTAATTCTGCTTATTTGAATGCCTGTTCATTGTTTAACATCTTTTGACAAATGTTTAGCTTTATTCTGACAAATGAAAAATGTTTATGTCATTTATCACAGAGAAGAATCTTCCCTCAAAATACTCGACGTTATTTCCATTAACATCCAAAGCTTGGTATGTTCTCTTCAGGAACCAACTTACACGTATCGTTCAGGGTTCCATTGCAATGGAACGTCTTGTTGAACTTGTCGTATATTGACACAACTTCATTCAAGCTGCAAAATAAAATGAAGATGTGTTATTCAAAATAAAATCAAGATATGGGCAATCTGATATCAGAGCTTGTGTTTAGTTCGGCGTGTTCTTTGGTATGACGCATTGCCTGATCAACAACGCATCGCTCAATTTTCCGAGGTGGTTTCTTGCGTAACCTCAGTATTCTTTTCAGGGGCGAAGCTCCTTATGCCGTGGGTCGCGCGTCCGCGATGTATGTAGTAGTTGTAGTCGCCGTTGTAGCAGTAGGTAGCGTCCTCTCGTTTACTGTCCTTGGAATGTCCACTGTAGGGCGGTACTTCTATATGATGAATAGGGAGCCTAAACAGGCGGTCATGTATAGGCTCCCTAATGATGAATATATGTTGAAAACATGCGAGATGACGGTACTTCCAGTGTTTACTAGATTGACGGACGGATGGACGCATAGACCGAAGACAAAAAATTGCTTGCAGCTTCCCTCGGGGGAACACGGAGGAGGATGCGGAGCATATAATTGGTTAACGGGGTGTTAAAGTGCGACTTACTTGGGTCGATGGCTAAATTGGTTAACGTGGTTGTGAAATGGGGTGTTAAATTGCGACTTACTTGGGTCGATGGCTAAATTGGTTAACGTGGTTGTAGGAGGGGGTGTTAAATGAGTGAACACGTACACACGTATGCGAAAGGGCGGCGCTGGTCGAAGGGACGTCGATCATTGTGTTTGTGGATTCGTTGGAATTCATTTTACCGTGACCTTGGACGTCGACGCGCCATACAAACCAACCGACGAGCGGCAACTGAGCGAGCGAGCGCCGACCTTGAGTATATATACAGCGCGACCGCGCATGCACTGCCAGCTGTTGAATGTTCTCGAAGCGCGACGGCGCATGCGCGTCCACTGGAGAATCAGGAGAATTGTAGAATGTTCTCGAAGGGGAGAAGCGCGCGCGGCACAGATGGTGGGTGACGGTGCATGCGCGCGTCAGCTGTCGAATGTTCGAGAAGGGGGAGAAGCGCAACGGCGCATGCGCGCGCGTCAGCTGCCGATGTTCTCGAAGCGCGACGGCGCATGCGCGCGCGTCAGCTGCCGATGTTCTCGAAGCGTGACGGGCGCATGCGCGCTACATTATACAGCTAGCGAATGTTCGTGAAGAGGAGAAGCGCACGCGGTGTGTAGAGGAGGAAGGGTGCACAGATGGTGGGGGAGTGAAGCGCGCGCGGTGTGTAGAGGAGGAAGGGATGCACAGATGGTGGAAGAAGGAGGAGGAAGCTTGCGGACGGCGCCGCACTACAAGCCTCGAGTATTAGATGCTCCGCATCTAAAAGTGCTTTTTGACGATTGGGCAACGTGAGTTTTTGAGCTAATATTCTATTGTGCTCGTAAACAGTTGTTTCCTAATTGTCTGAGTGAAGCTTTTTGTGCATATTGTAAATACGTTTTGGTTAATACAGCAACTTTGCTTCCACAATCTTTAGTTTCTTTTGTTTCTTTTCTCATCGGCATGCAATTAGCGAGGCACAAGGTGGAATAAAATTGCGTAATAATAACGGCAAGTAAAAGGTCAGCAATTAAAAAAAAGTTTCAATTTCGCACCATGTAAGGCCAATGCACGACGTCGTTACCACTTGTGGTTGTGACGTCGTATTTTATTTTTTTATTTTTTGTTTGCTGTTAGTTGTCCTCTTCTCACGTAGATGGCAACGGTGGCAACGAGTCGCCGACTACTGGATTCATGGGCTTCTGTGGAAGTTACGCTACAAGTTTAAGGAGGAGGAGGAGGAAGGGAATAAATGAAGGGCAGGGAGGTCAACCAGACGCACGTGCGGTTTGCTACCCTGCACTAGGGGAAGCGTGAGAGGATTAAAAAAGAAATGAAAAGTGAAGGACACCTTGTTTACACATACCTTATGCCCTACACGAAAATTACAGTATCTTCTGTAACTTACGTGACCACTAGCGATAACGCTGGAATACTCAACGGCACGTTTACAAAGGCCAACGCGTTTCGCCCCTTCTCAGTTTCTTCGACGGCCGACGCTGTTTTTTTATATTAGTACAGATGCTCCTAACGTGCGTAATACGGAGCACGCAAGCTGTGGCCAAGTGACGCAAAAGTGAATGGTTCTTTACGTTTATACGGAAGTCAAAGCGCTAGCTTCTGGCACATTAGGCACAGACGCATGAGGTTCGCCTTCAAGAGTAGAACGCGATAGCGTATAGTCGGGACCCGTGCCCGTGGCCATTTCAATGGCTAGCCTATATAGCTTCGGTTCTCGGTGCATACCTCGATTGCGCCGCAAGAAAACGAGTCACTGTGCGCGTAACACTGGCCGTTTCAAACTATCCCAGTGCCGGTTCAGTTTTTAAGTGTCCCCTACGCCATAATTATTCCTTATGCGAATCAGCCAAGGGCACAGTACGCGTCCGTAGGGCGCAACACGTGAGCTCGCGAAGCTGCTCCCTTTGTATATTCGTTTTGCAGCTGATGAATCCATAGGTGCCATGGGAGCGTTTCATAATAGGTGTGTGACCATAGGTCTTTAAAAACACCCGCTCGTTGAGCAATGCACGTGACACCAAGCATGGGTCTACGCTTCTGCCATGCCGTATTACGCGTGGTAAGGAGACTCCTGTCATTACATGACATTCAAATAGGGATTTTTTTAGCAGTTTAAAGCAATGGCGTGGCTCGGTGTAAACACACGCTTGTCACAAAGAGATCCTGCATTCGATCGTCGATCGAATAAAATATATTTTTTCTATTTGTTGTATTTGTGTATTTATCGATTTTTCGCTCAACAGTGCTGATTTCTCGCTCACAACTTACGAAGCAGACACCGACGCTAACACTGAAATTCCTGTTAAACGAGCTCTTTAAAGCCATCGCGTTAGTATTAGCGATGAATATTACCTCCTGGAAGCGTGGTGAGGCATTTATACCACGTACAGGAAAAACAAGGTCAAAAAATATAGGTATTTTAGTAAAATGCTCTCTATAGGCAGTATTTCACGACTAGCAGTGTTCCACCGAAATTTCACACTAAGATGCCTTTCAGTAACTTCTCAGTTCTTATGGCGATTTCGGTTAGGACTTTGTTGACAAGGCTGTATGTATTCACTAGTAGAAAAATTCGGCCTGCTTGCCCGCGTAAAAAAAAAGCTTTCGAGAACTTTGTTATTTTAAAACTCTGCCATAAAATAACGTAAAAAACGCCGAATCAATTTCATTGACTATACTCGTGCCTCATGGTGTGACCTCATGTTATTCTGTAAAATCGTTTCAAAATAACCAGCTCGTAAAATTTCACCCGATTGTAAGTTTTACCATCAAAAACCCACCAAGCTCATCAAGTTGACGCCTTAGTGACTCGGATTCTCTATTAACGCATTCAAGTACCTACAAGACTCCACCGCAGGTAGGCAATACAGCTCTACCATGTATGGGTCAATAAGGTACTTACACGCGTGCATTCTTGCCAACTTGGGAATTTAGATATGTGAATCACAATACACGAGGATGTGGAAAAACTAAACAGCCCCTATTGTCCACTTTTCATGTGTGCGGTGTCCAGAGCATCTATTTATAAGCCAAACTAAGCCGACTATATAGACTCTCATGAAACATTTTTTTAAAGCTTCACCTTCGTGGACATTCACAACACTTTGCTATACCTAGAGTAAGAAGTTATTTGTGTCCTGCTGCAGTTTTTGAATACCACCAGCAGCCGTGACTGATTATAGTCCTGTACTGGGTTCTTTTGAGCGCGTGTAATGCTAGCTCTCCCATTTCTTTTCTTTCACACCCACTGCAGCAATTATTAATGCCAGCGATGAAACATGAAATATGCTGTAGTATAGGTTATAATGTTGTTACAGTTACAGAGCATGCACGTGACGTCATGATCGCAGATCCATAACGTATTGGTTCATCAACAGGACGTACATGCAGCATAATTGAATCACGCTTGACGTGGTTCCATCTCGTAATGATGAGGCCCGACTTTTATTGGCCTCTGTCCGTCAATATTGAAAGAACTTGCAAGTGATGTAACGATGACTTTAGCGCATGACGTCCCAAACCTTGCGTGCACCATGTACCATACGGTGCACCAACATGATGGTTTCAGTGGCACTATATATATATATATATATATATATATATATATATATATCTATATATATATATCTATATATATATATATATATATAGTGGGAGTAATAATTCAATGGGCCAGTTAGTCTTCGTGAAGGTATGGGATATGGCACAACGGGAGCGTTGTCAACAAGGATAAATATATTTATTTCCCAACAGTTTCGGCAACTCATCCCCTGATGAAGGGAGGTCCCCTCCCGAAACTGTTGGGAAATAAATATATTTATCCTTGTTGACAACGCTCCCGTTGTGCCATATCCCATATATATATATATATATATATATATATATATATATATATATATATATATATATCTATATATATATATATATATATATATATCTATATATATATATATATATATTATATCCTATGGGATATAATAGGGCTCAGTGAGGTTAGGAGGACAGATGAGGCCTATACGATGCTACAGAATGGGCACGTCCTTTGCTACAGGGGCTTGGCAGACAGAAAAGAACTGGGAGTGGGGTTCCTAATTCACAGAAACATAGCTGGCAACATAGAGGAATACTATAGCATTAATGAAAGGGTGGTAGGTATCGTAATTAAACTGAATAAAAGATACAAGATGAAGGTAGTACAGGCTTACGTGCCTACATCCAGCCATGATGACGCTTCAGTTGAAAGCTTCTATGAAGATGTGGAATCGGCAATGAGTAAGGTAAAAACACAGTATACTATAGTGATGGGCGACTTTAATGCAAAGGTAGGGAAGAAGCAGGCTGGAGACCAGGCGGTAGGAGATTATGGCATCGGTACTAGAAATGCCAGAGGAGAGCTACTAGTAGAATTCGCAGAACGCAATAATTTACGGATTTTGAATACCTTCTACCGAAAACGAGAAAATCGCAAGTGGACATGGAGGAGCCCTAATGGCGAAAATAAGAACGAAATAGACTTTATAATGAGTGCACACCCTGGAATCGTGCAGGATGTGGAAGTGATTGGCAAGGTACGATGCAGTGACCATAGAATGGTACGGTCTCGAATTCGCCTAGACTTGAAGAAGGAACGACAGAAACTGATACGCAAGAAGCCAATCAATCAGCTAGCACTGAGAGGGAAAGTACAGGAATTCAGAGTGTCGCTGCAGAACAGGTACTCGGCTCTTAGTGAGGAAACGAACCTTAGCGTAGATACAATGAATGATAATCTGACGAGTATAATTACGGAGTGTGCAGTGGAAGTTGGAGGCAGGGTAGTTAGACAGGACACTGGCAAGCTTTCCCAGGAAACGAAGAACCTAATTAAGAAGCGTTAAATCATGAAAGTGTCAAGTGCAACAGACAAAATAGAACTGGCACAGCTTTCGAAGTTGATCAATAGACGTAAGATATGCGATGTAAGAAGGTATAACATGGAGAGAATTGAACACGCTCTGAAAAACGGAGGAAGTGTCAAAGCATTGAAGAGGAAACTTGGGATAGGCAAAAGTCGGATGTATGCACTAATGGACAAAGAAGGCAAAATAACTACCAATATGGATAGGATAGTTAAAATAGCGGAGGAGTTTTACAGAGATCTGTACAGTAGCCGAGACAACCACGACCTTAATACTATAAGAACTAGCAGTAACCCAGACGACACCCCACCGGTAATGATAGAAGAAGTCAGAAAAGCTTTGGAGAGCATGCATAGAGGCAAAGCTGCTGGTGAGGATCAAGTAACATCAGATCTGCTGAAAGATGGAGGACAGATTGTGTTAGAAAAACTAGCCACCCTGTTTACGAGGTGTCTCTTGACGGGAAGAGTACCAGAGTCTTGGAAGAACGCTAACATCATCTTAATACATAAGAAAGGAGATGACAAGGACTTGAAGAATTACAGGCCGATCAGCTTGCTCTCTGTAGTATACAAGCTATTTACAAAGGTAATTGCTAACAGAGTAAAGAAAACATTAGAATTCAATCAACCAAAGGAACAAGCAGGATTTCGAACAGGCTACTCAACAATTGACCACATTCATACTATCAATCAGGTAATAGAGAAATGCTCAGAGTATAACCAACCACTATACATAGCCTTCATAGATTACGAGAAGGCGTTTGATTCAGTAGAAATATCAGCCGTCATGCAAACACTGCGGAATCAGGGCGTAGATGAAGTATATATAAACATTCTGGAAGAAATCTACAGGGGATCAACTGCTACCATAGTGCTTCATAAAGAAAGCAACAGAATACCAATCAAGAAGGGTGTAAGGCAGGGGGACACAATTTCCCCAATGCTATTTACCGTGTGCTTACAGGAGGTTTTCAGAAGCCTAGAATGGGAACAGTTAGGGATAAGAGTCAATGGAGAATACCTTAGTAACCTGCGCTTCGCCGATGACATTGCATTGCTGAGTAACTCGGGGGACGAATTGCAACTCATGATTACGGAGTTAGACAAGGGGAGCAGAAAGGTGGGTCTTAAAATTAATCTGCAGAAAACGAAAGTAATGTACAACAACCTCGGCAAGGAGCAGCGCTTCGAGATAGGTAACAGTGCACTTGAAGTTGTAAAAGACTATGTCTACTTAGGGCAGGTAATAACCGCAGAACCGAACCACGAGATTGAAGTAACTGGAAGAATAAGAATGGGGTGGAGCACATTCGGCAAGCACTCTCAAATTATGACAGGTAGATTGCCACTATCCCTCAAGAGGAAGGTATATAACAGCTGTATCTTGCCGGTACTTAGCTACGGAGCAGAAACCTGGAGACTTACAAAGAGAGTTCAGCTTAAATTGAGGACGACGCAGCGAGCAATGGAAAGAAAAATGGTAGGTGTAACCTTAAGAGACAAGAAGAGAGCAGAGTGGATTAGGGAACAAACGGGGGTTAAGGATATCATAGCTGAAATCAAGAAGAAGAAATGGACATGGGCAGGGCATGTAGCGCGTAGACAGGATAACCGCTGGTCATTAAGGGTAACTGACTGGATTCCCAGAGAAGGGAAGCGGGTTAGGGGGAGACAGAAGGTTAGGTGGGCAGATGAGATTAAGAAGTTTGCGGGTATAAATTGGCAGCACCAAGCACAGGACCGGGTTAACTGGCGGAACATGGGAGAGGCCTTTGTCCTGCAGTGGATGTAGTCAGGCTGATGATGATGATATATATATATATATATATATATATATATATATATATATATATATATATATATATATATATACAAGAAAGATTGTGGGGGACCGTTCATTATTTAATGTGCGTCACGTGGATGCTTACGCGTATAAAGAACGACCGTTCAACGACGTATACATGGTAATAAATTAGGGAACACGAGTGCACCGTAAGACAAGCAGCGGCTACTGAATATGTAGCATACGCACGGTACACTAACACTTTTTGTCTTCTGCTGTGCCTTTTAGGCGGACAACTTTCGCTAATAATTAAATAACATGGACGCACAGACACACATACATATACACAGATCACTTAGTCATTACCTATTTATGAACTTGTGTTCTTCGCTATCTTGCCTTTCTTGAACAACTCCATTTCGAGCTTCATTAAGACTGTACGGGCAGTAGAGCTGCGAAGAACCGCCCAAGTACAAACCAGTCAATACAGCGTTATACATTTCAGCGACTGCAGAAAGCTTCTGATTAGATTCACATTTGTCTAACAGTACGACAACGCAAACGCAATACTGCAGTTTTCAGCGACTCTAACCCCTACATAAATAATTATGGCTACCATTTTACATCTCTGTCACCACATGATGCTATCACCAACGACATTAAATCAACATAGAAACCTTCGCATTGTGTTCTTGTTTCCGGCTTTGAAGAGTGCTTGATAAGGAGGCTTGCAGTGCAGCCGTCACTTTTTTCTTGTTTTGACACAAGTCCTATATTCATCTTTTATTGACGTGATCGACATGCAGCTTTCCACTTCGATATAAACGGGCGCCCCGGTCATGTATGTTTTAAAACCTAAGGTATTTCCAGTTAATTCAAGCGTTTATGGCCAGCGTAAGTAGACGAGGTCGAATCACATGATGACGCACGTTGAAGACGACCGCTATTAGACAGATTTAGTTGGGTATCCGCAGCAGCTCCGTGGACGCAGTATATATACCACCCGTTTCCAATCGAAGACTGCGTATTCATGCAGTGCTGTTGAGGATCGTCAACTAAATAGGGCTATTGAGCAGTCAGGTTGTTGGGCCGAGTGTAGAAAGCGAGCATAACGCGCGTGAGTGACTTCCACGTGAGCATGGCTAGCTGATGTCCTTTTCTGAACCACAGTCAGCGTGATATTGTTACGGGGAAGATTTATTCACCGAGAGCTGGTCTTGCTAACGGCTTCAAGAGGGCACAGTCATGCAGGCCAACGGGAGAAGCTCGAGAGTCCAACCCACAACAACCACGTTGTCGTCTTCTTCATTTGGGTGCCAATTCAACTGTGTCGGGGCGACATTTCTATGCAGTTATCAATATCAGAGTTTTGCCCAGCGCACGCATGTGAGTGGCCCGCTGTGTGTGCGCTTCTGATCATGGCACCCAGGAAAGTGTTTTGCTGTTCCAGCAGCATATATGAAGTTCGAACTTTCAACCACCTCATCGCAATGCGTGTGCCTTGTTGTGGATGGCTTGCCATCGCAATAGAAGCTTTGGCACAGTCTGACATGGTCGATGTTACGAAAAAGATACACATTCAACATTTTTATTGAGTTTCTCAAGCTTAGTGGCAACTGATTACAAAATAACACATGTCACAAGCTTGCGTCCAGTTGAACGTGTGCTGCATATGTTTAGCACGCATCATAGGGGGTAATTAAGAACGAAAGGAACATGAGCGACAAGCTCCTATAGTCTTCACTCGGGTCTAGTGAATCGGTATGTACGCTCAGAAGGCTTGGTATCCCCGCTTTTCAATATCGCCAATAATGACATGCTGTGTGCGACATGCAGTAAAAAAGCATGAGTTCGCAAGCAACGAGCAGGCCACACAACAGCTCACGTTCACTGATGGGTATACGCTTATGGGAACAGTATATAGGCGGCCACAAATGACGCCATTTGCAACACGTAGTGTGAGTTCGCCATTCGTACCTGTCATAGAGCGCTTTGTTTTTCCAACACGATTAACATTTGCATGCTAATATCATGCGTTAATATCTACTTTGACTTCACTCAGCGTATTCGATGGAAGTAAAACATGAAAGTGAAGCAAGTTACTGCACTTAAACGGCTGGTTTCTCTGTTTCCCTGCGAAATCTGCTCGCAATGCGGCAACCAATAGCACCAGCAATTTGCTACTGTGCCCTCTCTAGGAGAAAAAATGGTCTTCATACATCACTTTATTCCATTACGAACTATTTTTTGTCCGAAACAAAATGTAGCTTATCATTTTTATGCTGTCGTGAGTGGTGATACACGGAAAGGCATCGGTTACCTTTCCAGGATGGACGAAGCGGTGAGGAATCGCCATTGAGGCGCCACCAGGGGTTCCATGCTATGTGCCCACTGGGATTATTATGTTGAGGCTGAGGTTCGAGAATTTTACAGATACGATGGATTGGAAAATAGAAATTGTTCTTATCGATTCGAGTGTTGAATCCGATTCCTCCCGTGTCAATTGGGGTGGATTGAACATAACGAATAAGCAATACCGCACCTCCAATTGCGTGGTCACGCTCGGCAACTCATGAAAGGCACGGTGTGCATTCTTTCCAAAGGATTGTGGCGTGATGCCGGGTCCACAAGCCGCGTGTGAGCGCGTTACCACGTGCGTAGGAAGGGAGCTTAAAGGACGACTATAAAAAATCAAACTCCTTGCACATATGGGCATGCATCCACTCGTGGATGGAAAGATGTGTGGTTCGTTTCGACGGTAATGGACCTCGGACAATGTTTTCTGGAGGACCGTTCCACTTTGTGACTTGCGTGTGCGTTTAAATTAATATATAATGATGTAATATTAACCTATTATATCGACAAACAATGCTTTCGACAGGTTTCGCTATTCTTTTTTTTCACCTCACGCTGTCATCGGCAGCGTGCAACGTGCAAACCTGGCCTTCCTCTTCTTTTGTCTTCAGAAGATCTTTTGTTTCTGTTTTTTACAGTTCTCTCCTTCTTATATCTAAATTTATTTTTTCTTGCAATTTTTACTTACTGAACTATGCGAACTTACTATAATGTGAATGAATAGATATGCCACTTATCGTAGTGGTTTATAAAAAAACTTGATAAAAATAATTTATGTTTTAGGTAATTACACTGGAAATAGCTCACTGGGCCATCGTTCGGGCTACAATGCACAGTGCATCGTACAGGCCGATTGTCTGTTTATGTAATATGGTGGACTGAACTTGTAAATATAAATGTAAAACATGTAAACATGAAACATCGTCAGAAGCAGTAGCTTTAATGATCCGCGTAAGCTATTCTCTGACAAGTACGAAAACTGAACAACGCAACATCGCTGTGCTATTCGCCTTCATTTGTGTTCACCTTAAAAAAGCACTTGCGAGTGAGAGTTTCCCCGATGCTCGTCATAATTTCTTTTTCACGATGCTTCCAAGATCACTTCGGAGTTAGGTAATGTTATGTCAAAAGTATAATGAATGTGTCGGCACAATGCATTGTTAGGACCTATGTAGTTTGCCTTGATTTGTTTTATATTTGATTTCAATATGCAGGAAGTATTCAAATCACTTTCAATCATGTGGATGAATGAACAATGAGATGAATGAGCGTTTACTCACACTTCCGAAAGAAGTAAAAAATATTTTGTCTTCGGTATCGAGCAGAGAATCATTGAATACAAATGGTCCAGTGTAGTTTTTCTTACTTTGTTCCATTGCCTGTGACATCGGATAAGGAAAGGATATTTCGTTACAGTCGCGTAGAAATGCACTAGTTCACGTACAAGTTTACTCAATGCACCCACGAATGAAGACTCAGTTGTTACGGAGTTCGGCAGCTAAACAGAAATCGGGTGGTTCGAATCCAGTTTCGGCCACCTCATTTCGACGAAGGCGGAACGCTGGAGTCCCGAGTAATGCGAGATTCTAGTGCACGTTAAAGAATCTAAGGTGGTCAAAATTATCTCGAGCCTTCCACTGTGGTGGATTACACTATCCGGGGACTTTTAGGTAACTAAACCTTGTAAATCAACCAAGAAATTCATAATAATTTGGCGTGAATATTAGCGAACATGATCCCATAGACCCTCACGAATGTGGTGATTGTGTAAATGCATGTATACACGAACCTCTCAAATTCAATTTCCCATTATTAGATTACATTTGAACACAACACATCGGCTCGTCATGGCGCAAAAAAATATTAACGAATGGTGGCGGCAAATTAACCCAACCCCTTGTTTATTAATTATTAAGTCAGAAAAAAACGCGCTGAAAATATCAGGGCGAAGTGGGAAAAGTTGAGGTGGTAGGAATGAATAAACGTAGTACGATGAGTTACCAACTTTTTAAAACTTCATTTCGTTGCCTAATATGCACAGTAAACAGCACAGCCCAAAACGTGTTGTTGTTTTTTTTTGCAAATATTCGTCGTCTATACATTGATAACACAGTAAATAAATTCTAAGACAGGGGCTATCTAAAAATTTTAAGGACGATAGTCATTTTTGAGATACTTGAACGTAGAAATTTCGGTCTGCCTGTCTGTCACACAATTCAGCCACTCGGCCAGAGTTTAGGCCGATGTAATACGCATTACAAACCACAATGCGTGTTGAATTCTGTATCCACTCAGACGCTTTTTAAAAGAAATATTTAATTTTTACCAGCAAATAAACAATCCCAAAAACTAACGACCTAGAGAAGCTTTGCAGTGTCACATGATTCAGCCACCTGGCCAAATTATAAGCCCTTGCTGAACGCCCAGCTGCATTTAACTGGTGGCTGCGTTCATACTTGTGAATATTGTCCATCAAAAAGCAAAACATTTGGCAGAACTTACGTACTCTGAGAATCGACGTTATTCGAAGCATGCGGAAAGAAAGTGATCATGTTGTAATTTTTTATAGAGCGACACGTTTCGACATGACGCTAAAAATAGGTAAAATGTTGAACGCACAGATATGCCCAACAGTCGCAAATGTTTTCTATAACCAGTTGTTTACACTTGCTCAACAATGCCAACAGCAACATCAGTATTAGCAACATGAGAAGCGGTAAGCTTATTTGTAACGCTTGTGCTCGCTAGGATGGTAGCCCGGGACACTGTATATAAATCAACTTCAGTAGATGGCACTTAACTACAATCGATGTTAACCCGACGAGACGGCTATATCTTAGGAGTACAAATGTAATGATTGAATAGCCAGCATCGCCACCACAATTGACGTTTCACCAACATTACATATGAATAGTGCATTTTTCCAAAGCAGTGCCGAAACATGGCATTGCTCTGTGGTAGAATACTTGACTGGCACGCATATTGCTTGGGTTCGATTCCTAATGCTGCCGGTGTCAATTTTTCTTAACGCTCTCTCATTTAAATTAGCAATGTTTGTTGTCACCGTTTATCGGCATACATAAATGGTCGATCACTTGTACCTCATACTAGCATACCAGTGGCACATATCCGCGGCCGGATATGTGCCACTGGTATGCTGGTATGGATATGTGGCACGGATATGTGCCACATATCCGCGGGCGGGTATGTACCACGGGCTGGCGTGAAGTGTTCGACGACGTAGGCGATGGGATTGTAACATAATACAAATCATGACCAATGAGTCATTTTCGCTAAACCTCTTACCCTTTCATACTAATTTTGGTTCACTCTATTTTAAGAGAGTGATCACGAGAGCTCCCAGGCGTAGGTGGCTAGATATATAGATATATACGTCAGAAGTGCCTGCTATACGCCAAGAAATGCTTCTTATTTAATATTACGCGCATCTGAAGTGCTAAGTTAATACACAAATATTAGGAATTGTGTTTCTTTACTGGAAAATACACTGTCATGTAATTATAAAAAACCTAGTGTTTCTCAGGCTGCCCTGAAAATGCGATGCTCTGTGCGAACAATCGGATGTTTTCTACGCTTTGCTCTACGGTGCTGCCCTTTATCTGTGGCTCTGCGTTCTACAAAATCTTTTGTCTCCCGACTATATTGTCCAATGGCGCCTATACATTACGAAGCGCCTCCAGACAAAAAACTACAAGCATAGTTCTTCAACGACATTTGCAGCTAAGCACGCATATAGGCGGTCATCTTTTTTTTTGTTTAGTTAACAACAAAATGATTCAAAATAAATCCTATGGAGGAATGAACTGTGCAGTATTGTATACAAATACAAAATGCTGCGGCAAATTCAAATCAATAGATGAATTCGCCTGATACCAAAGATGTTCACACTTCCAACCACCGGGTATTTTACATCGTTCCATAAAATACTGCGTTTATATTGAAGTCTGTTTCTCATGCCTCCTCATTCTTCAACCAGACATCAAGGGACTGGAATGACCTTCCCACCAAGGTAGTGCTTCATTCCGACCAAGCCATCTTGAAACGCATCATAGAAGAGCTGTTTTCGTAGATATGCCCTCTCCTCATGTAAAACCCCCTCCTTTAGGGGCCTTTGAGGTATCATAAATAAATGAATAAATAAACAAATAAATAAATAAATAAATAATATTACTGCAGACAAATCGCTCAACATCTCTAGCTGTTTAAAACTTTGTCAATTGATACAAAAAGAATTGTCTAAGCTTGGGTCGTATGGTGAAGAGAGTTTTTTCTCTTCAGAATAGAGCTGTGCGCCACCGCCGCCACTCGTTTTTGCTCACGCCGCTCACGCCGCCGCCGAAATATCGAGAGACCACGCTGCCGCCGCCGACGCCGAGCAATATTTGTGGTGCGCCACCGTTTTCTCATTTTAACCTGAGTGTAACGGACGATCTGGACATAAGATTCATCACTTCAGCTTCTTTTCTGCAGCTTTAAGATTTTTCAGAGTGGCGTTTCCGGGATTTTCAACTGATCTTTTATGTCCATGTTTCCATGCACTGTCTATATAATAGCTCTAAAACAGCTTCCGAAGATACACGATCCATCGTGTTATTATTTCTCAGCGTTCCTAGTTGTTTCAGGGCTTTTTTTAACGCCAAAACGATGATTCACGTGACATAGTCTTGTATGGCCTAAATAGAAGAAATATCACTTGTAAATTGTATTCCACCTTGCTTTTCCAAGAACTTGCCCCCCTCCTCCCCGTTTTCTAACGTGTTTCGCATGATTATAACACGCGATGGACTTGTTATTTCACTGCATATTGTGAATTTTCGATTGCGCAAGTGAAAAATAACAGAGTGTAGCCCACAAACTCGAAATTCTGATAGCCTCAACGCCCACGGGAGTGATTCCCGGCTGCGGTGGCTGCGTTTCCGATGGAGGCGGAAATGTTGTAGGCCCGTGTGCTCAAATTTGGGTGCACGTTAAAGAACCCCAGGTGGTCGAAGTTTGCGGAGCCCTCCACTACGGCGTCTCTCATAATCATATGGTGAATTTGGGACATTAAACATCACATATACCAATCAATCTGATAGCCTCAACGCTTACAGCTCACAATGCACAGATGCTTCATGAAGACAAATGTCGACGCGATATCGCCTGTAAGAATTGTAGCGAAGGGAGTGTAGTGGAGTGTAATAGAGAACAAAACGAAAGGAAGAGGCTCCGGATCATTGCATTTTCCCAACGGACGAATTCCTTGCAGCGAGGACGACGCAGCTATATTCACAAAAAATAAAAAGGCCACTAAGTTTCAACAGTAATTTGTGTTTTCTTTGATTGCGTGAGTAATTACACGGACACTCTATGCAAGCTTTCATGGTCTATGTCATGTCCCATATAAAGTTCGAATCATTAACTTTTGTACTCACACACTAGGCTGATTCCGCGGATGAAATCTCGCGAGTGCTAGCGAGGAACACTGCTGTAGCATAGATGAAACAAGCTGCCCATTTCTCTCGCTCGAAGGGCGCATGCGATAACATCACTCCACGCGTGATGCCTGCCGTCGATCACTCCTAAACTGCAGAGGAAGCCCTGTCTCTCTCTCTATCTGTCTCTCTTTTTTGTACCTAAGAGTATAAAGAGACTCCGAGGTTAGAAGCTGCATGGCTCGATCCGCAACTGGGAACTTGATTTTGATTATAAGGGCACGGTTGCGAGTCCTAGCGTGCACATATGCTAGTGCTTGCGCTATTTAAGCAAGCATCAGAGAACGGCTTGTGTAGCATTCTACGCGGTATGATGTCGCAGCACAAACACAACTTTTTTTTTTCGGAAGTGGTCGTATTCCCATATACCAGCGCTTTGAATTTTCGCGAGATCAAATGAAAAGGAGTGAGCTGCAGCCTAAATTCATTATGGGTCTGCGTGCTACTATCACACGGTGTAAAATATGAAGTCGTCGCAGTGTTTTTCTGACCATAAAACTGTTGAAGTCGCTTCAAACCTAGCATGTTTTTTCTCCTCAAGAACCTGATATTGCAAGTGTTTTAAGCTTTCTTAAAGTTGATGACACTTTAGTCTTGAACACTTTAGCCTCATCTTTTGGGGAATTTGAATGCTGTAAAAAATTTTGCGATGTACTTGCCCTCTTTCTTAATTGTAGGGACATTGTGCGTGAGCACCTATCAAAATATGTACCTAAAAAATGGCATATCGCATGTACAGAGGGAATCGATTATATGCGAAGCACGAATGAGGAAGGTTGATATGTAACTTTAAGATCAACACAACGTTACGAGGCGAATTTATTGACCTAAATTCTTTCAAGGTGCTGAACATTTGTGCCTACACCTGCTATGTCTCGAAAACTGAGACAGCCGTATTTATAAATAAATAACATTTAGGCATGCTAACACGTTAACTGATTTGCCCTTTCGTGTAAACAGGTTTTTAGAAAGCTGTTATGAGATCGCAACTCGGGTCTCGCGCAGCGCCGTAGTTGTCCGCTGCCGCCGCCGGCGTCCGTCACCAGAACGCGCGAAGTTAGAATATTCAGTACTAATGATGGACTGTGGCTCGAACCCAGGTCTGCTGGGTGCTAGCCCAGTATTCTACCACTGAGCTACACCAGTGCTTGGAACTTGTTGGGAAACTTCCCTTAGGCAGGCTTGATGTCGGGAAAGCAATCGCGTTAATACGACTTATAAAGTGTTTTTAAAACAGCGAAAGAGCAACCAGTCGTCGCACAATGCGAATAGCGTAACGAGTGGGTCGTCCAATTTTCCAACCCATTACAAAAGCTTGTTCTTGTTCCCCTATTAACTGTGGCACATACCCACTTCAGCCATAATTCCTTGTCGTTGTCAGCCACTGCATGAACAAGTGGCACAAAATTCCTCGCAATAGTTTAGCGAATACCACGCTTCTCAAAAGAATGGTGAAAAATAGCATAGCAAGTGCCGGCCTAATAACCTAAATTTTTTATTATTGATGCCGTAGTGGGCACCAAGCAAGTGTGCTTGCAGCAGTTACTCATTGAGTGTTTAGAAAAGGCTCTGAAAGGCTGCTCTTCTAGCTTTCTCTGTGACTGTGCTGCGCCTTCCGAGCAGGCCTGGCATTCTTTTTTTTCACAATTGAAGGGAAAGTTTCTAAGCCCACCAACTCTTGAATCTTGATTCCACACCCACCTACCCATGTGCCGCGCCACAGCCGATTTTAAGAACCCCCGCGCCGTTGACGCACCGCCGCCGGCGATTTCGGTACCGGCACGCAGGTCTAGTCAAGAATCATCAAGCTGTACTGCTTCTTGCAGCAAGTCCTGTGTTTAACGTTGACATCGCCGACAAAGCATCTGCAGGTTTATTTACACGTCCATTAGTGCATCATGGTGTAGATTTAAGCTTTTTTTTTTACATGTTGCTATACTTGGGAAAATACTTGTAGCAGTCCTGGTTTCACAGTGCCGTACAAGCCCACTTGCGAGGCTGTTCATCAAGCGACTACTTCAAATCTTCTCTACCTGTATATATGAGCTTTTGTTATTGTTTTCTTTCTTGTTCATAAAAGTGCAACATTTTTTTTAATAAAGGCTTCTCAGTGGACACAGAATTGAACACGCATTGTGCTTTGTTATGCAAGTTACATCGGCTTATTTCCGTATTCCATCCGGAATAACTTGTGTGTGTACTGTTGGCGGCATATTTCATTATTTACTATAACGTTTTCACTTAGAAACTCAACAGAGTATTGTTTTTTTTTTTACAAGCCAATAAGAATTGTAGGTCATCGCTAGGAGGAGAAAACAACACAAAAAGCATCTACTAACCGTATGCGATAGCCGTATTCCTGTGTAGTCCGAAAGATTTTGATAGCTCTCACTGTAACATTCCTGTGCGAGTTAAACAGAAAATAACCGGAATTAGTTTCATGAAAATTGATGAACCAGTATGAAAAGCCCGTATACAACACCAGATCTAAGGATAGGCGATCGTAAGAATAAATGCAAAATTTTTTATAGCATGCCTGTGCCAAGAAACATCATAGTGGGGCTCCGTCCTTGCTGATATCATACACAATTGAATTCATTAAAACACCAAAGGGACTAGTTTAAGAAAGTCTTACAGCCCCCTAAACCGATCGGCGGCCCCACTAAGGTTGGCACAGGAAGGTGAAGAACCTCCGTGATGGCCCGGTTCCTTCGTACAGTCAGTAGTTGTAGACCTAATTCTGGGCTGTCTAAGTTTCACCATGACAAGTCCTCATCACATAAATTTACTCCGTAATTCAAGGGGCGCTGCCACATATCAATATTATATTTATTGCACTGGAGGTCAGACTGTTATCAGCATGTTACCAAAACACCGTTCAGGAGAAAAACAAATAGCCTTGTTGGGTAACTTTACATCAAGTTATAAACTTCAGTGCCTTTTCAGGACAGGCAATGTTAACCACTCAGAGAGTGACATAGCAGCATTTTTATTATTCACGAACATAGCAACCTGAACAAGCGCAAATGGCTGTAGCTTTCGGGGGAAAGTCTGGCAGGTTATGTATCAGAAAAGCGGAAAAAGCGCAATGTTCTAGTAAATTAAACGCTAAGAAAGAAAGTATATGCAATCGTAATCGTCATCGTTGTCATCGTGACGGTAATGTATAGGTGGTTCTAGTTACCAGACGGCTCGGTGAAATGAGACATTCTGCACGTCCGGCCATAGTAGGTCGTTCGGAAAGGTCTCCAGTCTGCATTGTCGAAACATTTCGCTATTGGTGAGTATACGACAACGTGGTCGAGAAAATGAGCTGCGAAGCCGTCAATATCAATTTAGGTGCACATGCCGGTAATTTTCGTGTTCATCTTTGTTCCTCCGTTTACGATTGAGGCTGAAGCTGAACACTGGGCCGGTGATGTTATCGCACCGGAGCTGCGCTTTCAGACATGGTCGTTGCGGTGGCTTCGAGGCAGAGGCTTGGAAACGTTGAAACAGAGCGAGCTTTATACGAACCGAAGGTTACAAGCAAAATTTTATGTACAGCATAGTTTAGCTAGACTTATGGCCGTCTTCCTCAGACAAAGTGGTACCTCCAAACACCCGATAACTGCCTAGCATTCTTTCTCATCTCAGAATGGTCCTCCTGCAGGCGTCGCGTCGCGATTTTTACAACTAAAAAGTCCGCCCTTTTCCCTCCTTAATTCCCGTGGTCCCGCTAACCATGGCTTATGTATGCCGTATGAAACGGTTCTCCCAGAAAGCATCCTGCCAGGGAAAGCTCGATGTGTTCACGTCCCTATGGGGTGCATTACTATGGGGCCAGTTTGACCTATGGGGACTCGCTCGCTGGATTCCGTGCCAACCGGTTGTGCCCTTGCGATCTCCGACGTCAGCGTAGCTCTGGCCGACTGGGCTGGCCCTACGTCATCTCCGACGCCGACCTCCGACGACCGGGTAGCTATGACCGACCGGACTTGCTCTCTGCTACCTCCTGACGCCGACAAGAGCTCTCGCAAGTGGTTCCCCGTCCTCGGATTCCTGCAGTGACCATGTTTCCATCTTCCCTATCTCTCCTATCCCGTCGATATGTTGTCGCTCTCTGGCTTACCACCTCACGCCTCTTTCGCTCTCTCTACACTTTTATTCCTATCCTTTTAATCCCTCCTCACCCTCATCCCTTGTGAGCTACTGTTGAGGTGTCGCTCGCTGAAGCAGACAGTTACGGGGCTCACTTTTCTCTTCCTTTCTCTCTTAAAAACCACTTAGTAGTAGTTGCCTGGTGGACAAAAGCATCATCGTCGGCCTGCTCCCGCTTCAAAAGAATCAAGCCTCAGAATGCCCGAAAAGTGGATTGAGTTGAAGCACGAAAGTTCACTTACTCCTTGGTCATGACACTGTTGCGAATTGTTCAGGCATTTAGAGCTTTCGCAGAAAATTCTTCGTAGTATTGCTATCCCAGAAATCTTTTCTAGTCACAGTACCGTTTACGCGTTGCTCTGTAATAAGTAAAATAACACCTTTAGCGCCTCACAGCACGCGCCATGCTCCGCTAATAAGTATCAACATGACAGTTGTTTATTAAGGCGAAAGCCGCATATGCCCCGCCACGGTGGTCTAGTGGCTAAGGTACTCGGCTGCTGACCCACAGGGCGCGGGTTCAAATCCCGGCTGTGGCGGCTGCATTTCCGATGGAGGCGGAAATGTTGTAGGCCCGTGTGCTCAGATTTGGGTGCACGTTAAAGAACCCCAGGTGGTCGAAATTTCCGGAGCCCTCCACTACAGCGTCTCTCATAATCTTATGGTGGTTTTGGGACGACAAACCCCACATATCAATCAATCGAAAGCCGCATATGCCTCATCAAAAACAAAAATGCGTTGGCGTCATCACGAGTGACGCAAAAAAACGCCATAACGTGATGAGGTCACCATACGACGTCACAGATTGCCAAAATTTGAAGCGTCATTATGATGTCATAGTGAAGTCAAAGTGACGCTGCATGGTGACATCAGCACACGACATAATGCTTGGTCAACGGTGACCCGATATCGGAGGCAGTACAAAACCAGGTGAGGTGCCTCCGATCCTGAAGGATTGATATATATATGTGGGGTTTAACGTCCCAAAACCACCATATGATTATGAGAGATGGCGTAGAAGAGGGCTCCGGAAATTTAGACCACCTGGGATTCTTTAGTGTGCACACAAAGCTGAGCACATGGGCCTACAACATTTCCAACTCCATCGGAAATGCAACCGCCGCAGCCGGAATTCGATTTCGCGACCTGCGGGTCAGCCGCCGAGTGCCTTAGCCACTAGACCATCATGGTGGGGCGATCCTGAAGGCAATACAAAACAACGTTAGACGCAGAAAGCTTTCGAATGGTGACGGGGCTGGAACTGTACATGGACTTAGAAGAAAAAGAAGATGGCTTTCGCATTTCAATCATATTAGATCAGTGCGTAAGAGATTCTATGAATTCTTATTCAAATGCTATGGGCTCACTCTGTTCCCAGGGAACAAAAAATAGGAAAAAGGCCCGCATAATCGAAGTAACGGAACAAGCTCATATCTGCCTTTATCTATTTTTTAAACGTAAAAAGGCCAATAAAGGTGATAATGGGTATGGTACGTAGTGCCGAAAATGTCTTTCCGTGTTTACTTATAGTGGTTGACATTGCACTCTAAAATGAATATCAATTAAAAACGATCCTTCACTCCAATCCATGCCGTGACCTATGTATACATTTCGTATCACTCATGAGGTGCAAAATGTATTGGGCATAAGAAGGCAGAATCAGCCACGTGTGTCTTCTCATGGGCGTTGCGAGTTAGCAAGTGAGGTGTGCATCAGGTCGCGTATACCCTGTCTGGTTGAGAGAGCCCAGAAGTCGTTCCATCATAGATATAATACCGTAATGAGAGTGCTCTTAATATCGGAAGTATGCTCTAGCAGTGATTTCCTCGCGTGGGTGCTGTCACCATCAAGGAACATTCAGGAAGCACTCTCTAGACACTGTTCCTTCAAATCCGAGGTAACGCAGCATCATCGTGAGTATGTATGCCTTTAATGCCTGTGTCAACGTTCGGCTGACCTAACCCACTTGCTCTGGCATTGCACGAAGCACACCCTTACAATAATTTAACAATAACGCACAACACTCGTAGCTCAGTTATGTCAGTACCTAATATCCTCGAGAAGTAACTAGATCTTCTATATACAATGCGGAAGTGCACAAAGCACCTTTAAGTGGGAGCACCACCTGTTACAACAGACCCATCATCATGCATGGTGCGTCAAGCATTTGCCAGCATAGTGACAGCTGCCTATAGCTAAAACATAAACAGTAACTGGAGGATGAAATTTGGTGAATCTATACTGGTAGTGCTTTAATTAGGTGTAGGACTTTAATTAGGCAAAGAAGGCAGACTCGTCGAACGAAGGCTCTGCCCAGCGTTTTTTGTTTAACGACAATATATAAGCAGATGTTACAGTGTCAGACCGACAAGAAATGCTGATGGAGTCATTACGTAGCCCATTAGTACCACCAATAGCAACTACCATAGTAAACGACAGAAAGTTGAGCTAGTTGTTAAAAACATTTTCATTATATAACAAAGTAAGGTGTGGAAGCGTGGACTCCAAGGAAGGGAACAAAACAGCACGAACGCCAACTGTCAGCTGAAAAGACGCACCACGGCGTAAATTGAAACATACAAAGTAGCTCTTCAAATTCAGTAAACGCGCTATGCTGAACAAAAATAATCACCAAAACTTCTTTTGTGGTGAGTTGTTTCATTGTAAAGTGAGCGTGCAACAGCTCGAATACGCACCCACGAGAGTGCTGACACGGACCACAAGGCACAATCAAAAAACGCCTCTAATGGCTGAAGCCTGCCATTTTGTATTGTAACCGCGTGGTTGAGCTAGCATATGATTAAATAGCATAAAATACAAATGAATTGCATGGGCAGTGGTTTCTTCTGTTGACCCGCATGCGCGCTTGATTCAGAGGGGGTGCTCCATATCTGCGCATGCGTTGATAACTTTAGGTCTTCTCTGAAAAATGCGCCCTTTGAGTTTATAATGAGCGTTTTTTTTAAAATCTCGTTTTCTTGTATCCACGCCATCACGTCTTACCTTCGATTATTAGACTATACGCTCAGATTAAAGCACAAATGTTAAAAGGGATGATTTACAAGCCACAAAAATAAGACTATATTGCGCGACAAAATAACGACAGGAGGGGTAAAGGGAAGCGCAAAACATGAGCATGAACACGAAAATGAACCAACTAGCCCAGCAACGAGTAATTCTATAATGCAAAAAGTGACACGTACTGTAGTATCTGTCGAAGGCACTTGTCAGCAATTGAGCGAGAACTGTTCCTACTGTTGCGAAATTGACTGACCTGAAATGAAATACAGAGCATGAAATTTTCAACCATCATTCTGACGTTATCGCAAACTAAAAGACAACTTACCTGGGAATAGTGTGGTTTCTAAAGTGAGTTACGAGGGCGGCAGCTGGATACGCTGCAGTAGTATAGTAAAATACGTTATGACAAAGCCATGCACATTCGTTTCGTCTCGACAAAAAGGTTAAAACGCTTAGTAAATTAAAAGAAACTTCGCAATTTTTAGGTTGCCCATTCACAACCTCACTAACACGAAAATAAGAAAGGGCGTATACCTGGCTGTATAGTTTAAATTAGTCGCAGTACTAATACCAAAGCATAAATGATAGTCAAAAAGTAAAGAAATAAAATTGTTCATTGACACGCATACGTATGTAATTTTTTTCACCATTATCGCTTTGAATGTAGCTTAATAAAGTTGACTTGCAAACTATTGTTCCGTATTTTTTTTATTTGCGGGCCCGTCTTTTTGTGTGTAATACTCCTGCTGTCTAACGACCATGGAAGCACTGCAGAAAATGGTTGAACCTTAATTATTTGTAGCTGGATAACAATGTTGCTAGATCTTCAGGTCTAAGTTCATGCGCTAATAAGAAATGGCATGTTCCATGAAATGCGAGATATAAAATACTGCCACATAAAAGAAGATCTTAATTGCTGTATGATAATCATGAATCCCAATGTTCATACCCATAGTGTCTGTGATTTCTGCGTGATGTGCGTGGGAGTACAGCGTGACTTCTTCATGCCTAGAAGAAAAAAAACGTATGTATTTTTTTTAATCTTCATGAGACGATACTATTAACATAAAGTACACAAAAGCTTTAAAAAGCGTGCTTTTTTTCATAAATTGAAAAGCTCAATTTACATCGATGTGCACAGTGGCGCATGGTTGACTAGTAGGGGGGGGGGTGCAAATTCTTGAGTTCCTTTTCAGAGGCAAATGATTAGTAAATAATATGTTTGGTTTCTTTAAGTCAGATGACCAATTAACAAAAAAATGCGCATCTACGTACGAAAACGTTATAAGCATTTCAAATATACGCACTATAGTTTGTAAAAGTGCCGCGGTAGACCATTGAGAAAACTCCGCAAATAGCTTCAGAGCAGTTGGGCATGATTACGCATACAATGGCACTGTAGTGGCTAAGTAGGATAATGAAAAAAAATCACAGCATATCCATGCAGTGAATGATGATTGGTGGGGCGAAACGTTCGTCAGTCCGTCCGTGCTTTCGTCCGCCCATTCATTCTTGCTTCCGTCTGCCCATGCGTCAATGGGTGCGCCCACCCGTGTGTCCGTCCATCTGAGTGACCGTCGGTGTTTCCGTCCGTCCGCGCGTCCCTCCATGCATCCGTCCGTACGTCCGTCCTTCCGTCAGTCCATCCATCCGTCCGTGCACCCACCTTTCTGTCTGTCTGTGCATCCGTCAGTCCGTCCGTCTATACGTATGTCCATCCGTTCGCCCGTCTATCTAGTGAACACTCCAAGTACAGCCACCTCACATATTTTCATCAAATATTCATCATATACAAGTTCCGCCATCCAGCGGACAATCTAAGGACTGCTCTTTCGGGTATGTGCCACCGGTGGCTACATACACCATCGTAGAAAGGAGAGACCTAGACCCTAAGGAGCTTCGCCCCTAAAACAAAGTACTACAGTGCAGTTGACACAGCGTCTGCGATAAATATACATGTGCTTATTGTTAATACTTTCACTAATGGATGTGTCTCCAACGAGCCGTCCATAACTCATAATCCAGATGCTACGAGAACTTGAGTATATTTTCTTTAGCAGCTGAGTTCTGCGGAAACCCGCAAGGCAGCGGGAGGATTAAGAAAGGAAAAGTAGACATCCACCTGTTCGTAGCACAACGCCGCAAGGAAATTCGTACAGATTTCTCAGAAAGAAAAGCTTCTTAGTTGTCGAAAAAATTGTCCTGGTCCGGGTTTTTCCGGCAACTAATAATATTTTCTTAACCCTTCCCTTTCTTAAACCTTCCGCCATCTTACGGATTTCCACAGAACTCATTTGCAATACTTTAGTTCATGTGCTTCGAGTTGTCAGTGCATTCACCCTCTCTATGTCAATTGCTAGCTTCCTGGTTAGCTAAATTGGTAGAGCGACAGCCTCAGAACGGCGTTGGTACCGGGTTCAATCCCCGGACCGTGGCTAACTTTTCGGCAACTAAGAAGGTTTTCTTTCTGAGAAATCTGTATAGATTTTCTTGTGGTTTGGTGCTACAAATGGGCGGTTGTCTTCTTTCATATTTCGTTTAGTAGAGTTAAGTTCAATTCTATTCAATAAGTTGTAAAAAGTTACATCGTAAAGAAATAGGGTGATAAATTTAGGACAATCGTGAGAAATTGTGCGCAGAATACCACTTGTTTTGTTTTACCAGATGATCTACGGTCATGTGGTTCTAAAGCGCTATTACGCTAGTGTTGTCTCCAAGACAATAGAAAGTATAGCGGTTCATTTTGTTTCAGATTTCAATTTATTGGTTAATAATTGTCGTAGTTTTACATCCCAAAACCACCATATGGTTATGCGAGACGCCGCCGCAGAGGGCTCCGAAAGTTTAGTCCACCAGGGGTTTTTTACTTTGCACCTAAATCTAACTACACAGGCCTCCCGATAAAAAAACCAAGGTGGCCAAATTTCCGGAGCCCTCCACTATACGGCTTTCCTCATAGTTATATATTGGTTTTGGGACGTTAAACACCAAACATTACGTACACAGGCTTCAAAAATTCTCACCACAATCAAAAATGAGGTCACCGCGGCCGGGATTTGATCCCGCATCTTGCGGGCCAGCAGCCTCGTGTCATAACCACTAGACCACCGTTTTGGGTACAGTTCAATTTAAATGAATTTTAGTTACCTAATAATTTATGCAAGTTGTACCTCCCTAGTTCTTGTTCGCGCCTAAGCGACAGCATAAATGTCCTTCAGAAGATAAACTGCGGTAATGTGCACTGATTATAAGTTTAGCATTGTTCATCTCTGCCCATTATTGACAGTAAGGGAAAAGCATCTCTCCTGTCCTGCGCCCTCCCCCCCCCCCCCCGCAAGTACGCCTATGTGTCAACAAGTAACACAGTGATAACGTCGGTGTATGCTTGATGCTTGGTATAAGTAAAAAGGAACAAACGGGTTTTGTATTTCATCTTTGCTGGAATAGTATTGGATAACTGAATGTTATTTTAGTGCTATTTTCTTATATATTTAGATTATACTTTCAGGTTCACTGAAACAAGGGGCTGCTGACATCCACCGGATTATTCTTCCATATACTGGATCAATTTCAGATGATTATGTACACATAACACACTCACTTTTTATCTACATATTCTGGTCCGAGCCTGAGAAGCTTCTGATAGCGGTCATTCTTCCTAAGGAAGAAGAAGTGTTTCACATAGGACTCTGTTGCGTTGATGTCCGGAACCTGTAAAGAAGGCACAACGATAAGGGCGTACACTTGGTTTTTACATGCATAAACATGCATTTCTGTAAGACGTATTGGAAAAAACAAACTTGACCTTATTGGAAACCAAACTCTGAATATGATTCAAGCCGAAGTAGGGGACTCTGGAATCTGAATCGATATCGACCATCCGCTGTTATTTAACTGGAGCTGATAGCTAAGCTGTTCTCATGGGCATTACTGCCCTTCAGCCACTTCGAAATGGAGCCAATGTGGCCTCGGGAATCCAACCCACTAACTCGAGCGCTCAGTGGTCCTACACCATAGCCCCTTACCTACATATACATACTATATACATACTACAGTAATATACGTCCGTCCTCCCCCCCCCTCCCCCATCCCAACATCGCACGTAAGAAAAGAACTTTCCACTGCGGAAATTTCTTAAGGGGCCTTACAACTCTTTAAAAAATGATCTAATGGTTTCATAAAAGAACTTATCGTCTCACGAAACGACTGCCGCAAAACTTTTTAGGAATCGGTATATTGCGAGCAGTTACAGCCACTTGCCGCACGCTTTAAGCGTGTTCTCTCTCCGTTTGTATCAGCGAGCATTCTGCAAGCTATGCACGAAGAGGGATGACAAGCATGCAATAAGATGCATTTTTTTTGTCAGAGCACATCACGATGAGCACGTTCTTTTAATTTCTTTTCCGAACGTGGGCGCATTACTTTCATTGTGACTCTGAGCTTGAACACGTGGCGGCCGCCGTTATTATGCAGCTCATCATGATCAACTCATCCTACAGCGATGAGCTTTGGGTATATGGTGCAGTAATTTAGGCATATGGTCAATTTAGTCACTTGTATAGAGCAGAGAGAGATACTTGTAGCTGAAATCGAGAAGTGTGAATTCCACGCCACGTGCTGCCCACTAATGTTTGGCTCACGTGTTTTCAGGAGCCGATCGGCAGCGTTTTCTGATCATAACGAAAAAATTGGCAGATCCCACGTTCAGTGATTCATTGATTCATATGAGGGGTTTAACATCCCAAAACCACCATATAATTATGAGAAACGCCGTAGTGGAGGGCTCCGGAAATTTCGGCCACCTGGGGTTCTTTGCGTGCACCCAAATCTGAGCACACAGGCCTACAGCATTTTCGCCTCCATTTTCGCAGCATTTTCGCTGCCGGGATTCGATACCGCGGCCTGCGGGTCAGCAGCCGAGTACATTATCCAATAGACCACCGCTGCAGGGACATTTGTAAGTTTGGTCGTCTCATCGTTCTGTTTTAGCTGCAGTTTTACCGACCGTTCAGAAACTCTTGTTTCCGTCCTTCCACGCAGTTATCAGTTTACTTTCGGTGTGGAAAACCAGAGCCCTCTTGAACAGTGCAGATAATGACTGCCGCAATTTTTTTCTAGAGAATAAGCTGACTTCTGAACATATGAAACACGAAGCACTGAAAGCAGCTCCTATTTTTATATGAGAACAACATATTGAGGTCTGTAAAAATTGTATCTTTATATATGTTCTATTAAATATACAGCTTCTTTCTTAGATTGATTCGGAATCCAGTTTGAAAGCTACTAATCAGCATTCGCAAACACCTACAATTTACTGCACTCAAACTGCGTAGCACTTTGCCTTTAACTGTTTCGGTGTAAAATATTTGGCTGTTCCACCTGAAAGCAGCAGCAAGGCTTTGGAGGTGTCAATTGATGTTGAACATTGCACTAAAGTTTCAGACACAGTATTTTAAAGGGGCCCTGAAACACCTTTTTGAGTAACAATGGAAATAATTCACTGGAGAAGCGTGTTATCTCACAAATTCAACCCCGCAAAAGTTTTAAGAATCCGTCCAGAGCGAGTGGTGTTACAAAGGTTTGTAGCACGCTACAATTGCATTATCTCTTCTCTCGTCAAGACGAAAGCGATGGAAGCTAAGCCAAGAGGGATGGGAAAGGGAAAGAAAAAGTCACTCACGCCTTGTGAACTTGAGCACATTTTCTTTCTTTTTTTTTCTTTGAATACGCGGCTTTTTCAGTGCGATCGCACGCGCGCGCGTGGACAAGTGACGGCCTCTCGCGGCGACCTCTGTAACCACCAAGTGCGCTATGTTCAAATCAACCAATGGCTGATAGATGGGCTTACTGGGCTTATTTTCTGTGATTTTCGAGAGAAGAGAAAGCAATTTTAGCTGACTTTGATAATTTATTGTGAATTGCAGGCCGCGTGCTGCGCTGTAACATTGGGCTCGCTTGTTCTCGGGAGCCTCTACTACCGATCGGCAGCGTTTTCTGACCATGCTCATGGTTCCTTTGAAGCGCAGAGGAATTCCGCTGGTGTCTTGTCTCTTGTTCTCTTTGTCTCTTTTTATGCTATTTTTTATATTTACAGTTCACATTTCCGATGACATATAGTTCATGCTAGCATCATCGCTTCATTGTATCTTCATATCATTTTTATAACTTTGCAATATTGCTACTCTTGCCATAGTTGTTGCCATTTAAGTACTTATGTTTACTTTCAATATGAGGTCAGATTTCAGTTTATATTGTGCGAGCTCTCCTCTGCAGGTTGAATGCGGCCGAAAGAACGCGAAGCAATCCAAGAACAAGTCCAGAAAATGCTCAATGATGACATCATTCAGCCGTCAAAAAGCCCCTGAGCATCAACGGTAGTGCTAGTTAAGAAGAAAGACGGCAGCTTACGCTTCTGTGTGGACTACCGCAAGCTGAACCGCGTGACAAAGAAAGACGTATATCCACTACCGCGTATGGACGATTCACTTGACAGGCTGAGGCATGCACGCTTCTTCTCGTCGATGGACCTGAAAAGCGGTTATTGGCAAATCGAGGTCGATGAGTGGGACAGGGAAAAGACTGCCTTTGTTACGCCTGACGGGCTTTATGAGTTTAAAGTTTTGCCCTTCGGATTGTGCTCAGCCCCAGCAACATTTCAGAGACTGATGGATACCGTCCTATCAGGCCTTAAGTGGCAGACGTGTCTGGTATACCTCGACGACGTCATTGTTTTCTCACCAATATTCCAGGAACATCTAAGACGGCTGCTATTAGTATTTCGAGCAATACGGTCCGCTGGCTTATCGCTGAAACCTGAGAAATGTCATTTCGGTTTCGAGGAACTCCGATTCTTAGGACATGTGGTGAGCCATGAAGGTGTTCGTCCGGACCCCGACAAGATCGACACCGTCCGAAAATTTCCGGTGCCAAAAGAAAAGAAGGCCGTAAGACGTTTTCTTGGCCTTTGTACCTACTACCGCAGATTTATCGCCAATTTCTCGCACATAGCGTCGCCCTTAACACGCATAACGAGAGACGATGTTCCATTTTTATGCGGCGAAGAGGAACAAGCAGCATTTGACGGTCTACGACAGCGCCTGCAGACACCCCCTGTGCTTGCTCACTTTGACGAGGACGCTCCAACCATGATCCACACTGATGCCAGCAACGTAGCTTTGGGCGCTGTACTCGTCCAGTGGCAAGACTCAGCCGAGAGAGTGATTGCATATGCAAGTAGGACGCTTTCCCGTGCCGAGTCCCATTATTCCACAACGGAAAAGGAATTTCTTGCTGTAGTATGGGCAGTTCTGAAGTTTCGCCCATACCTCTACGGCCGTCCCTTCCACGTAGTCAGCGACCACCACTCTCTTTGCTGGCTGACCAACTTGAAGGACCCATCCAGTCGGCTAGCGCGCTGGAGCTTACGCCTACAAGAATTCGATATGACGGTCGTCTATAAGTCGGGACGACAGCACTCTGATGCTGATTGCTTATCCAGGTCGCCTATAAAGCAAGATTATGTCTCAGAAGATGATGATATGGCATTTTTAGTAGTGGTCGACACGGTCACCATTTCGTCTAAGCAGAAAGAAGACAGTGAGTTGCTCCCTCTTAATAATTTTCTGAACGGCCAGTCTACAAGCGTTCCTAAGATATTTGCAAGGAGCCTGCCATCATTATGCTTGCGCAGTGGTGTCCTATACAAGAAGAACTTTGCTCCCAGCGGAAATGCCCACTTACTTGTCGTCCCGACATCCATTCGCGATGAGATCCTGAGCGCTTGCCACGATGAGCCAACCTCCGGCCACCTCTAATACACGCGCACATTGGCCAGAATCCAACAAAAGTACTACAGGCCGAAGCTTCCAGGCACTGTAAAGCATTACGTCCGCACGTGCCTCGATTGTCAACGACGAAAATCGCCACCTTTAAAACCAGTAGAATTGTTGCAACCAGTTCAAGTGCCCACCATGCCTTTTGCACAAATCGGAATGGATCTCCTTGGACCATTTCCGACTTCGCATACTGGAAATAAGTGGGTAATTGTCGCTACGGACCATCTTACTCGCTACGCAGAAACAAAGGCTTTATCAAGTGGAACCGCTGTAGAAGCGGCACGATTTTTCATTGAAAATATCGTTCTGAGGCATGGTGCTCCTAGAATTATAATAACAGACAGAGGTACCGCTTTCACGGCCATGATCCTCAAGTCAGTGCTTGAGTTGAGTGGAACAGCGCATCGAAAAACTACCTCCTACCACCCACAAACAAACGGCTTAACAGAACGCCTTAACAAGACAATTGCTGATATGCTTAGTATGTACATCGACGTGGATCATAAAAATTGGGACGACGTTCTACCATACGTGACGTTTGCCTACAATACGGCGCAGCAGGAAACTACACGGAGCACGCCATTTAGTCTTCTTTATGGCCGTGAAGTGACGACAATGCTTGATGCCATGCTGCTGCACGACTGCGAGGATACAGACACGGATGTTCAAGCCTTTACCCAACGAGCTGAAGAGGCACGGCAGCTAGCACGCGTGCGAATCGCCCGACAGCAGAGTTACGACGCACAACGTTATAACCTGCGACACCGATACGTCACTTATCAACCAGGCGAGAAAGTGTGGGTCTGGAGCCGTATTCACCGACGCGGCCTTTGTGAAAAGTTACTGAAGAAGTACTTTGGTCCCTACAATGTTATACGGCGCCTAAGTGACGTGAATTATGAGGTCATCCCTGACAGTTCCTCGCGAGCTCAAAAATCTGAAATCGTACACGTTGTGCGGATGAAGCCATATTGCAGTGAGCCAGTTGCGTAATACGTCAACTACATACACCGCGTATTCTGTAGCCGAGCATCGGGTCGATGCTCTTCCTGGAGGGAGGCAAATGCCGCATTCAACCTGCAGAGGAGAGCTCGCACAGCCAGAGAGGAAGACGAAGCTCTTGCCCGGTCCTCTTTACGAGCGCCTTTCATTTTTAATTAAAGTGAGCTCTTATATATCGAACTCCTGCTGTGTCTGCGTCGTGACAATATTACGGGATTTTCTTCTATATATCCTTCTCGCACATTGTGTTGTGAAACAATAAAACTTGATTTGATTTATTTGATTTCATAGGTCTTCACCGCCTGACCCTCGAGCGCCACCTATGCTCGAAATCCGTGCCCTGCCCTGACGGTTTGCTCCACCGCTGCCACGCACTATGCATCTACTCACATTAAATAAGCTTTTACTGATGAAGTTTTCTTTTAGGACTTCATTTTTGTCAATTTAGCTATCATAGGTTAATCAGCATTGAGGTCAAAGTCTCACAATTGAATAATGCGGTGGAATCAGACAGCTTGAATGCCACTGTGACATCATGACAGCTATAAAGTCATCCTAGGGGCTGATCAGACCGACACACAATAAGGCCAAATGAAGCATAGGTAACATTATTTGAGGCTTCCTAATTAAATTACAATGACTTTCGTTTCAAGTGAATCAAATTAAAGTTAGCGAAGAATCACTTTTCCCATCAGAGGGACCCAATTCATACTATTCGAAACCACACGTCAACACGGAGAGTGATTGCACTAAAAGAGTGATTTTTCTTCCACTTCCTTTTTAATTTTATCAGGAATCATTGCAATGCTCTTAAAAAACCACAGATGTATGTTTTCCTGGGCGTTTTTGTCTTTCAGCCAAATAATAGAGTATAACTATGAAGTCATGCATTTCAATGTATCTTTTTATACTCCGGTCCCATCAGCTTCTTACAATCTTTCCTGTCTTGCTATTTCAGGTCCTTCATGCCTTCAACACATATGCTTACTTTTTGCGCATAAAGAATGATGAAAAAACTCGCAGACGTCACCAAAATGCATAGGCCGGCGACCTCACGCATGAGTTGACTCACTCGGCTCACTCAGACTCAGATTGTGCCGAGAGTTTGAGACTGAGAAAGCGGAGTCCGGTCGAACAAAATTTTCGTGAGTGTGATTTTGAGTGAGTTCCGCTCAGGAAAAATCTGGTGAGTCTGTGTCCGAATGCGTCCAAAGCGCGAAATTTATTTACTGAATGATTCTCAGTGAGCTCCACAAGTTTTGCCGACCTATGCCAAGATGCAGAAATTTACCAAAAGTTGGGGCGAGAAGTAAGTCAGCCACACCTCCTGTATTTCAATTTTGCCCGTTTTCTCACTTTCCAGCCAGTAATTATGATGCGCAACTGCTAACCCGATGGTTGGTATCAAATCCCGGCTGCGACGGCTGTATTTTAGATATAGATTAAAATGCATCAGGAAATTGTGCACTTATATTCAGGTGTGCGTTAATTGAAGAATTACTAAGAGGTCAAATTCTCCAGAGCGTGCCACTACGGCGTCTATAATAATGCTATGATGGCTCAAACATTTCAAACATTTAACCCGTACATTCAATTTCACCAAAATTTCACCGAAATTCAACTAAAATCTCAAACATTTAACCCGTACATTCGATTTTATATCCATACATACTGTTATCAAAAGAATAATTATTTACACAGCTTTTTGTGCAGGACGAGCACAGAGGGCACCATGAAATGTGTTCCAGTTTTTTCTTTAGAAATATATATACATTACACTTCAGTTTCACAAGGATATGTGTGTAGCCGATCTGAGCATGAATTCGAATAATTTATGTGAAGTAACTTACAAACTTGTACAAGAAGTTGATGATAGTGTCGTTGAGCAACCATTCAGGATATCCTAATATGAATGTCGTATTACTCAGCTGCAAATAAACAAACAGGAGATCTTGTTTTGCTTGTCATTGCATTGCAGGTCCAGCTAATTGCATAATATTATGCTAGATGAAGGTCTATATTACGCTTCATAATATTACCGCAATTTCCACATGATTACAAAATAATTACAAGTACTTACCCAATGTTTCTCGTTTTTGCGTGCCATTTATGAACCATTTTTTCTCTGCAAATGCACTTAATACCTATAAAAACTTTGAAATATATGTTTATTTCTTGAAATGTGCGTAACGATTTATTTCCCCATATTACTGCGAATATTTCAATGGCGTTGTGCTATCGTGAGACCCAACACATCAAGCGGAAGCGCAAGTTGCGCTTTATATAAACGCTTATAATTTATTTTATACCTGCACAAGAAACATCCGCAGCATAAAGCATGGACAATGCGTTGTTACACATCGGCCACTGACGCAGTATAATTATTTGAGATTTTATTCAACCTTTAATGGCGCATATTGACCGCAAGTAACAGTATATCAATCTCTTTGAACTTGCTCTAAGCTGCTGTTTGATATGCAGCAAACATTGTTTTGTAAGGGCTATGAATTTTTATATTGTAAATATCAATCACAGAAGGCTGCGGATTCACAGACGTGGACACTTCACGCTTCAGAGGAATCGTGATGACGAAGGTGCTGCTATAACGATGCTATTTCGCAGAACATTATTTTTTTTTCAAATAAAAACCACTGTAATGAGGTAAATTACACAAGAATACCAACGGAAGTAGCAAAAAAATGGACACCAACAATTAAATATGCGATTTCCGAGCAGAGATAGAAGTTTGGGAAGAAGTGGGTGCGTTGATTTGTGTTTCTGAAACACTAGCAGAAGTATTATGAGCCCTGCAAGATATTTAACCGTGCACCGTTCAAAATCTGTAGTACATGTCAAGATCCCACTTGGAAATTAAATATCTACTGAAAAAAAAACACTGCGGATAAACTTAGTAAATTTATCTGCTAACTTAGCGACCTAGCATTTAGAGTTTTGGCTTGCTGCAGTTCTTGCTGGCGCGCTATAGGGAACCAGCGCTGGAGTTTCTTTCCATGGCCACCCTAGCTGTCAAAGCACGCACTTGTTAGCCACTCTTGCAGACAAAAGTGGTGCATAGCCTCAACGCAGGTGCCGGGACCCCTGCCGCACGCAATCGGGGAAGCCAATCGGTAACGCTCTTTCACTCTCTGGTTGGGTGCGTCAGGTGTGCCGGAACGTGCGTTGAGACTCTGCGGCTGATACATGGAACGGGAGCAACAAACCAAAGGGCGCGGGCGCCACTGCTGCGTATTCAAGTGCAACAATATGTAGAAAGAGGGAGGACGTATTGATCTACGTTTCTTTTAATCATATCAATAAGCGGCGAGGGGGCGTTGCATTTACGCGGTCAAGCGAGCAAAGTATGTTCTTTCTGCTCTCGCTCTCCTGTCTATATTGGTGTCAGGCTGGTTTCTAAACCGAAATGCCTGTGTCTGCTCTCTCTCTCTCTCTCTCTCTCTCTCTCTATATATATATATATATATATATATATATATATATATATTAAAAACAGTAGACATCAGGGTCAACTGCCGAATTTGAACGGCGTTTTTTTTTGGAAGCAAAACGAGCGTCTTCCAGCTTATGGCATACATGCATATTTTTTTATTGCAATAGCATTTATATGGAGACTCTCGGCTGGATTTTGCCGCCTACGTCGGCATCAGCGTCGCCTTCAGTCACCGTGTATGTCATACGTATTTTTATATATAAAAACGCAAGAAGGAAAAGTAATCCAGAAAAAGACTCTGGTGTGTGGAATCAAACTTGAGACCTCAGTAGTATGAATGCGAGGCGTTAACCACTGAGCTACGAAGGAGCTTTTCCTTTCTTTCCTTCATTGCAGTTTTTCCAGTTTTCAACAGAACTTATTTTCTACAATGATTTCATGAACAATTATTATTCCATGCGCGGTACCCAATAGGGTATATCGTTTTACATTTTTGCCGTTCCTGAAATGAAGTTAAGGACTCTCGAAAGTATTCAATAGCTCGTCGAGCATCCACATCAGCATGACGTATAGCCACGCGTGACATCCAAATACTATGCAGAGCCAATAGCATGAAGATGTCATACGGAAAACCATCCTCATTATCAATTACGAGGTACCTCATTCCCTTTACGTCCAGCAAGAAATCTTTTTTTATGTGCTTAGTAGGACATCCCAGAAAAAGACCGCGTCCCAAAAATCAAGAAAGACATGCTCAATTGTTTCGGGCTTCCGACACAAAAAAAAAAAAATGATCACCCCACGAAACCAATAAGCCTTTGTCAGACATCCACGTCTCAACTGACAAGTCACCGGCATGAATCTCAAAAAAAAAAATGTTTTAACCCCTGGACACACAGGCATGTGTTTACCGCACTTTAATACTTTGCTCTATGTTTAGGCTAAGTACTGAGTGTAATACAGCGGAACTGGAAGAACCACGTTGCATAAATTTTATACTCCTTTATTTACGGGAAATTGTGCATGAATATCCCAAAGAAAAACGGGCCTTGAGGAAGCAAAAGGACTCGACGATTTCGTTAAAGTAGCCTTGTGTTTTGCCTTCCAATCTAACAAAAGACACAACAAAATCGGACAAAGCACTAGCCAATCACATTTGACAGGCAGTGTGCAAAAAAGGGTCCTTAACATCGCGAAGGTTCAAGAAATGGTTTACAATCTGTTGCAGAAACAGATGCGACAAACTCAGGCCACCATCGAGCCCACGTCGAAACAGGTACATGGGGCTCATTTTCTTCCACGTAGAACGCCATGTAAGTATGGCAAAGATACAATGAATTTCTGAACATTCGTTCGAGAGCAGTGCAATATTTTCAAAACATATTACAACTTCGTAATGAAGAACAGGTTGCATATGGTCGTGTGAGCAAGAAAAAAAACATGCTATATACGCAGATAACATTACCATCTGGTGTACGGGAGGCTCCTTGGCGGAGTTAGAGCAGGTTCTTAAAACCGCTCTCGATGCCACAGAAGCCTACCTCAAAAACAATGGACTGCGACTGTCACCCAAGAAATCAGAGTTGCTCCTATACCGGCCATCTCGCCAAGGTGTTCGTAATGTAACGCCCTTATATGAACTATACTCATAACGCTGCACGCCAAAGACGGGCAACGAACACCCCGCGTGGACTCCATACGCATTCTCGGTTTCCTTATCGAGGCCACTGGCTGCCATGCACGAACAATAACACACATCAATGCAAAAACGGAAAACATGCCCTGACTGATTCAGCGACTCTCAGTTCGCAGACGAGGCCTTGGAGAGGCAAACCTTCTGCGTATATACCACGCGTTCCCGATGAGCCACATCAATTACGTCGCCTCTTCCCACAACTTGATGAAAGTGGAAAAGATAAAACCAAGCACGCTCATGCGCAAAAGCATTAAACAAGTCCTTGGTTTGCCACAAAACACGAGTACTTCCCGTCTCGACCAACTAGGCATGCACAACAACGTCGATGAAAGGATCAAAGCCCAGACCACAGCCCAAGCGATCCGCCTCTCCTCCTCCAAGGCTGGCTGCCAACTTCTAAGCGAGGCTGGCATGTTCCCACATCCATACCTTGAACGCGCAGTAACCCTTATCAGAGCTGTCCGCGCAACCTACGAGGTAAAACCGTTTCCACGATATGCTCACCCGCAACACAACAAAGGCAGATGCATGGCCCGCGCTCGTGCGATTCTCAACTGTACCGCTGCTAATCGCAACTCTACCGTCTTCGTCGATGCGGTGCAATACAATAAATCCTCCACCTTCGCACTAGCGGTATATGTAGATGGCGACGGAGCCCTACGCACAGCCGCCTCGGTTAGGTTAGCATCGAGCGCCATAGCTGAGCAGGTTGCTATTGCTTTAGCGATGGTCGACCCCTCACACACCCATGTCTTCACAGGCTCTTGCGCCGCCATTCGGACTTACGAAAGCGGCAACGTCGCTCGAGAAGTAGCCCACATTTTACAAACACGCAAATGCATGGGCTTGCCTACCTCTCTTGGTTTTCTGGCCATACGGGCAAGGAGGTCCAAGTGGACGGTTGGGCCAGTTGATGAAACATGATCTAAGTCACGGAGGAAGGAAAGGTGAGAGAGGGCATGCCCAGCCGGCGCGGGGCGTGAAAAGTGCGGCGGAAATGACATCATGGCGGCCATATTCACTAGGCACAATGGCGGCGTTGCTATGGTTACGTGTTGCGCAGTGGAGCTGGTCTAGCAGTGAGCGGCCGCTGCTGGCGGCGGAATGTGTGCCTCCCCAGGTCTCGTGCTGAGCCGTGGCGGACAATATCTGTGCTCTGCGCCGCGTTATTGGTTACGCAGTGTTCTCCTGGCAGTTACATTACTCTTAGCAACGTTTACAAATCCCTCAGTTCATCACGGGGTTTCAACAGTGCGTAGAACAAGTGCATATCCATGTGTCGTGCGGCGGATGACGCGGATGAAGCAGTTAGTGTTCAGCGAAATTGCGTTGGGCACCATGACGAAGCTGAATGACGACGAACGCCTTGCAGGTCAGTGACGGTTGAGCAGTGCTCCTGCTTGTGACAACGGACAACGCTGTTGAGCCCAGCAAGACGCCGTGAGGACCATGTGCACATACGTAGTTTCGTGTTGTGTGTGTACAGTAACAACTTGCATGTGCGTATTAAAACACCTTTTTTGTTCCGCTCCGTATACTCTTCCCCAGCATTGCATGTAATCTCAACGTAACAGCAACAGCGTTCAAGTGTCACTTGCGCCATGCTCAATGTCACCACGGTCGCAGAATGTTGACGCCGGTGATTTTCACGCGGAACACGGACACAGTGGAAGGACGCTGCGTCGGCCGCGTGGCGGAATGCAACCGTAGAAGGCGCACGACCGATCGTGTTGTCTGTACAGTTGCTGAATTAATGACGTGAAAGCACTCGCCGTTGTCAGTGCATCTAGCGCGCGTTCTCTCGTAGTTGCTTCGTTGTCGGCGAGCTGTTACTCCCTGTTATTACTCGGACGAAGCGATTTTGCTGAAGGTGTCCCGCTGGCTCAGAGTGATGAGCCCAGTTTCATTAGTTTCGGATCGTCACGACACACGCGCTGCGCAGCCCACGTGCTTTCCGAGCCGGAGAGAGAGTCGCGCCTTCTGCTTCGCATTCATATGTAAACAAGAGAAGAGAATTTGCCTAGTCAATATGGCCGACTTCCGGCTTCATCGCGGCTTCACAACGAGTGACGTCAGGGCCTCTCCTTACCTTTCCTTCCTCCGTGATCTAAGTGTACTACGCGGTAGAAAACATGGACAGGGAAACGACAAGGACAAGCGCAGACTATCAACTGAAGGTTTATTCATCCCGCATATATATATATATATATATATATATATATATATATATATATATATATATATATATATATATATATATATATATATATATATATATATATATATATATATATATGTGTGTGTGTGTGTGTTGTGTTGAGGGTGTGTGTGTGACGCTAGGATGAATGGGTGACGTGGCCTGGCGCATACCCCATGTTCATTCTACTCTGACTTCTTCCTTCTCTGCTTCTACAAATCATCGCTTCATACGTCCACACGATTCCCCCTCCCCCCGAAAGAAGGCATGTATTACTAACAGGAAAAGTACACAAGGAGAGGTTGAGAAGTCACAAATGTCAAAATGCACAATTGGTTTCATGGCCCCGTGGTGTTCCGTAAACTCGCCAAACTTCGGGAAAGAGTGCAGCAGTCCGGTTAACGCAGGAGTTCTGGTGGGCGAGGCTGATGGTTGCGTCCTGGATAACACAAGATTACTTTGGACGTGGAGATAGCGGAAATCGCAGCCGGCATTCTTGTGAAGAACAAACGAGGTTCGAACACCTTGCAGAATGGACAGTTCAGATATCGTAGGCATCGAATTCTTCGTCATGGCACAGGTCGTGCAGGCAGCTTGCGTGCGAGTTGATCGAGGTTGATTGGGCACTGCCTGTGTTTTCTGCCGAGTACAAGGGGTGCTTTTGTGGCTTTTGGAAATTTTTCTATGGCGATGTCGCAGATGGTTTGATGGAAGGTACATTATTGATCTTTGGTGGAGAATGTATCCACCACGATGGGCCTTTTTGCAATGTTCTTCAAGCCTTAAGAGTGCACTCGATGAAGTTTTGTTTCGCCGATGACAATGTTGAAATATGCGTTGACGTTGTAATTTCTTCGTTTCGTCAACTTGCTTGTGGTGTGACATTGATCGTGTTGCGCCAGGATTCTTAGTGAGTCCTCCGCAGGCTTCTACGACGCCAACCAATGCAACTGTTTCCGGCGCAAGATAATGCGGCGGGTTTGATGCACTTGAATCTTCTGTATTTATAAACTGTTCATTGTTGGTCGTTGCCTGAAGCGTACTTATGTCATTAGAAGTCACACCTGCGGTTTTGTTTTCATTATATGCAGTGAGGTTGTATACTGGATTCACGTCGCTTCGATCTTGTGATTGATGAACACTCGACGCTACTGCAGAACACTTTTTTTCACAAGATGCTGATTGTGAATGCTTCTGTCTTTGTGGCACTGCTGAGCTGAATGCTAAGTCAGTTTGCAAAGAACGCATCCGGCATGAAGTAATAAATGCATCTCGGTCATTAATAGCGGATTCAATTCTTTATGCAGTGGTGAGTTGAGCATTGGTGATATATCCGCGGATGAGGAACCAAGTGCCAAGTGAGGAAGGTTGGGAACACAACCACGTGGTTTTTCGTGAGCATGTGGCTAACTTCACCTGACGGGAATTGTAAATTCATGCTCTGTACTCGAGTGCGTGAAGGTTGCATATGACTGCGATGACTGAGTTTGAATGCACTGAGAGTGCGTGTGCTAATCGAATCTTCATTATAGTCTTGAAACCAGATGATCATTCCTTCTTTTATCTTTTGCCAAGACTCGTCATTGTCGAATATGTGGGTGAGGTAAAACTTAAATGCCTCACCGGTGACATAGGCGCTGAAGTTCGTAACCATCTCCCGTTCCGACCAAGATGCAGCGGTAGCGTGGAACTCGAACAGGTCGAACCAGTCCTGTACAGGTACATCGTCCGCTGCTCCGGTGTACTTGGGGATGGGAAGGTCGGTCGATGATTCTGTCATGGTGCTGGTCGCTGTGTGCGGCTAGGAGATGATTCCGTAGTCGATGTATGGTCAGGGCGTCTGCTAGGGAACTGCGTCGATGATGAGTGACTGATGAAGGGGCAGGCAGGTCTTCATCCTGTCGACTCGTGCGACGCTAGGATGAATGGGTGACGTGGCCTGGCGCATACCCCATGTTCATTCTACTCTGACTTCTTCCTTCTCTGCTTCTACAAATCATCGCTTCATACGTCATATATATATATATATATATATATATATATATATATATATATATATATATATATATATATATATATATATGATAACAGGGAAAAAAGAAGAAAGAAAGGAAGATAAGTAGCATTTTAAAAAAATATGACAGACTTCATATACGCGAAGCACGAGGCAGAAGTCAGATGAATCACATGCATGCGCCATTTGCCCGAAACTGAAGCTCCATATTTAGGAGAGCAACCGATGGTTCGCTCACGTAATTGTCAGGTTCTTGAGTCATTCTGTCCACTTCAACAATCATGCGCGTGTGATCATCTTTGTGCCTGTACAATACAACTGTATTTTTAAATAGCGCATGGCAACCCCACCTGCTGGCATGCTGAGTTAAAAAGCCCTCGTTTCCATTGCAAACATCGCGTGCGTGTTCGCGCAGGCGCATGCGTTGAGGCTTGTCCTTGTCTTTTTCCCGTCCGTGTTTTCTGCCGCGTAGTACACTTAGATCAAAGAGGTCTACCCACAGCAACCCAACCTCAACGAAATGGCTCATGATCGAGCACGAGAACAGACCCGCCGCGACGATAAATCAGCCACCGAAGAGCTGGGCCCTTACGAAGAGTTTATTGATCTTTTACTAATCTTTTACGAAATTACCTCCTACTACCGAAACGATAGAAGCCGACGCGCGCAAGCGGTAGCTTTTTGCATGCTACAAACGAGTCGTACCCATCACAAGGCCGACTCAGCCGTTACAACTCAGACATAGATTCACAATGCCCAGACTGCTCAGAAGGGTACTATTCATTCGAACACAAGCTCTAGCAATGTCCTGCGTTACCTCGAAGACCTCTCACCAGTGAGTCCGACTGGGAGGAGGCACTCAGGAGCCCCAGTCTAAGAAACCAACAAAGGCAGGCCAGAGGGCCCAAGAACTGGCGGAACGCCACCACGTTCCCGCCCTAACTCGGGCGTCGCCTACAGTAGGGGCTGCTGGGATGTCTCTCGTGGACAGCCTGGTGGCTTAAACTCTTCAGGATCATTTAATAAAGTTCTTGACTGACCAGGCCTGCGCGGGAGGCGCAGCACAGTCACAGCGAAAGAACGACCTTTCAGAGCGTTTTCGAAACGTTCATTGGGTAACTGCTGCAAGCACTCGTGCTGGGTACCCACTACAACAGTAATAATAAAAATTTCAGTGTAGTAGGCCGGCATTGGCTATGCTATCTTTCGTCATTTTTGTGAGAAGTGTGGTATACGCTAAGCTATTGCGAAGAATTTTGTGGCAATTGCTCATGCAGTGGCTGATGACGATGAAGAATTATGCCTGAAGTGGGTATGCGTCGAAGTTAGTAGGTGATTAATAACAAGATTTTGTAGTGGGTTGGAGCATTGGACAACCCACACGTTACACTAGTCGCATTGTGCGACGCCTGATTGTTCTTTTGCTGTTCTAAAACGCTTTGTTACCAATAATAACGTGATTAATTTTCCGACTACAAGCCAACCTAGGGCAAGTTTGCCAACAAGTCCCAACATAGCGTAGCTCAGTGGTGGAATACTGGGTTGTCACTCAGCGGACACGGGTACTAGGTCCCACTCTGTCATTGGTATTAGGTTTTTTGCTAATTTCGCGCGATGTGGGTGTGGACACTGGCGGCGGCGGCAGCGGCAGCGGACAACTACGGCGCTGCGCAAGACCCGAGTTGTGATGTCATAACAGCTTTGGCTGTGAAATGAATAAATCCCTACCTTTGCATTTTCTGCCTTTTCACGAATTTCAACTGCCTGTCTGCGCCAGTAAGGATCACTGTCACTATAGTTTTCCAAGAAAACGCCCAGGTATTTTACAGCTGTTGTCCCCCACTAAACGTTCATGAAATATTTAGGTGTCAGCTCCCAATTTCCATGCCGAAAAGTAAGACACCTTGCCTAGTTAACTGCACTTCCTCTAACCTCAGAAAAACGTATTGCTCTGTTAACTACCTATGCGATACTTTCAGTGTTTGTACAAAAGATTCATCCACGTGCGCCAGCAGGCACACTTTACATGCATAAAACCGGAGCCCTTTGATAATTTTTCTGCGTATTATACTTAGGCAGAAGCTTCCAATGGAAATACAAGAAAGAGGGGGAGAGGGTGGGATAGCTGCAGCTCTATCGATTTACTTAACTCTTTGTTAACAATCAGACGAGTGGCAGATCTCGTGTATGCCATCTTAACGGCTTCAATTATTATTGTACCGACATTAACATGTTCTAATACGGCTAAAAGGAAGTCGTGCGGCACGCGATCGAAGGCTGTCGCCAAGACAATCTGAAGCATAGCGACCACAGAGCCCATGAAATCAATACATTTTAAAACGCACCTCGCTGTATGAATGTTCGTAAGGATGCTCTTTCCCTTTATTCCACATGTTCGATGCGGGCCTACTATTTCTTTCATTACGCTCTGCAGCCTACCACCCATAATCTTCATCAGGATCTTGTAGTCTACAGAGGCCAGACTGATCGGCCGATAGGCTGAAACCTGTAGAAGTTTTCTTGCATCATTTGTTTTAGGTATCAAAATAGTATGGAAGGTCATAAATGATGGAGGGAGTCATTTCAGTTCCAAAGCTTCATTAAAAAGATATGTCGAAATGAGAAATCATTCCTGCTTAAACTCCTTGTAAAAGGCAGCACTTAGGCTTTCCGCACCAGGGGATTTAACGCAGTTTAGTTTGTCAATTGATCTCTCTACTTCTCTCATCGAGATTGAATGTTTCAATCTATCTTTGATTTCATTTTCTCATTGCGGCATGGACGTCAAGAATTCACTCATGAAGTGATCCAGATTCTACAGTGCCTACTGAAAATAGCTTGCTATAGTTCTCGTGAAAAGCGTGCGCGATGTTCTCCATAGCGTTTGTTACCACACCGTTATACGCAATTTTCATTATTGGATTACGCTGCGCGTAGCTCTTTTCCGTACCCAGAGCGTGTCTCGTGGGGGTCTCAGCAGTTGCCATCTTTTTCCGCTTATGCCCTAATTACTGCCCCATGGAGATTTTCTTTATCTAAAAGCTCTAATTTTTCTTTTGTCACACAAATATCTTGCTTGAACTCACCCAGCATTTCACTCTCTTCTTTGAGAAGACTCCTCAAATCCAAACGCAAAAGCTGCTCTATATATTGTGGCCCCCATGCTTAAGAATGCTGCACCTCGCTATTGCTTTCATTTTCATTTTTGTTTGAAAGTTTCCCACATTTGTCGAGCTTTAGAGATGATGTCACCATCAAGCATTTTTATACCATTTAATACTATAGTTTGGAAAACGTCATCGTCGAGGAGTTTGTTATTCAGCTTTCATAAGTCCCAATTGAACTTTCTTTTTATCCCTTTTCTGCTGCCTATTGTAAGCATTACCATGCAATGGTCGGTGAATGATAGAATATTTACACAATAATCAGTGCACAGCACTACAATATCAAGCGACACGTAGACGCAATTTAAGCGAGCACGAGCAAACTTCTGAAGATGTGTGAATTTGACACCATGGACACTAGAAACATACCCATCAACATGCTCAAGAGCGTAATCGTTCATGATGTCGGCTAACTTAATCGTACTGGCCTTTTGATAAGGCGTATTACCCGTTTTATCTAGAGCCAAACAAACAAACTTAAAATCTCTGAGGATGGTGAGAAGGTGGTCAGTGTTGCAAAGATACCTTACTCAACCGCGAAAATCTAGGCGTTGAGCCCCGTCAGTTGGGCCATACAAACAGATTACTCGCCATTCGCTGCCAGCTAGTAGAAAGTCGCACATCACGAGACGGCCAGAATGACAGCTTATAACCGACTGTATAATGATTCCCACACAGTTACTAATGTAAAGCAGGCACCCCCCCCCCCCCCCGAAAAACCAACAGCATGGCTACTGCGCCGTGAAAGGACGTGCCATGTCATTGTGTCATTGGTTTTGTCCACGCGTTCAAATTTTGTTTCCTGAACTGCTACCCAATTAATTTTCTGTGACAATACGATACAACTGATTTTGCCTCCTTTTAGTTGCCAATCCACGAACATTAACAGTTCCAACGCACAGGGACCTTTCTAATCACATAGTTCTGCCACTGGCCGAGACCAATGGCAAGGCGCCCTCACCATACATATTGAGTCCTTGCTCACAGGACATTGTGGCGGCTAGACGTTGGCCTCTACATCGCCCCTTGATAGTGACGATGTACGTACGCGAGCACCATTGCGCGTTTTCTTCGTTGCACCAACACCTACAGATGCTTCGATTTGCCTTAGACGATGCCCATGCGACACAGTAACCACATCGACATGATGACGCCTTGAAAGCGCTATCTCGGCGTCCATCTTCTCTGCAGCAGTCTCAGTCTATGGCCTTAGTGAATGCCAGTTCGGAGTATGCTGCCTCTGCAACTTGAGAGACGCTATCCACGTCCCTCTGCTCTCTAGCGGATTCCTCTCCCGAGTGCTGTGAGTCAACGCCGTCCGTGTTTGCTGTCGCCGGCTCTTGGCGTACGCCGTCACCCACGTCGACCACCATTGCCGCTTGATGTCCAGAGACGCTGCCGTCCTTCGGATCACCTTGAGCGTTTCATTACCAAAAGATGCCATGGAGGCCACCAACTGTTCGGCCTCTTTCTCATTCATGATGAGCTCACTTTGGTCTGAAGCTGCAGGCCACCGAACTGCTCTGGCGTAGATCCGAGTGCATGCCTTCTGAGAGTGGCCAAAAGCATGACATTCAGTGCACCTTGGAGCTCTCGTCGGAGTCGCGTCGGATATGGTCCGTGTTTTGCAGCGAAGGCACAGTGCTTGACCTGGCACGACAATAAGCGTTGTGCTACTGCCAGGATGTATTTGATGCGGTATGTCGTCCAGCGAAACACCTTCTTTCAGGAACAGCTTCACAAACTCAGTCTTCCATCTCCACTTGTCATTAGTCACTTCTTTCACTTCACCATATTCACTAAATGTTCTGCGAGTGCTATAGTCAGTAATGTTCAAAGCAACCCAGTGTAACTTCATACGCGCCTCTTGTTTTTCGGGGTCAATAACGATGCAAAGCTAGTCCTTGAAGACCAAGTGCCCAGCTTCCACAAGCTTCTTTTTCTTTTCTTCTCCTGTCCATAGGTTGGCGAGCCATACGTGCGACATCTGGTAGGCCCCGATAACCGCAACATCCTTGATGACACAGGTGTCTTGCACTTAAGAAAGGACTTAAGAAAATACTCGATGCGATACAGTCTTCATAAAATATTGCAGTGCAGTACAACAGCTCACTTCATAGTATGCCATGTTGAGAGAGTGGTCAGAACAATCCTGCAGTCCTTAGGCACCGTAACAGACAGTATACCACGGCCATAGACCGCCGCTGTCGCAGCTGTCTGAGAGCCAGACATCCTGTGTACGCATGGGTAGGTGACCAGAAGCAAATTATGATACGATGGAGCACCTCCTTCAACGTTCAAACGGTGAGCTATTTATACCTACCCCTTACCGCTAGTGACGGGCATCTTGGGAAGACCTATCGTCTTTCCAGCATTACCAGCAAGATGGTGCAGTAAGTGAACGTCGCCACACAGTCACGGCGCGGTGCCGGGCACTCTCATCACCCACCCGTACTTAGCACCGCGGAGAGGAGGGGGGTGGACGCTCAATCGCACAATCTTATCTCGCGGTGGGGAGGATCATACATCTTGGCTGGCCTGGGGTTTTCATCGGAACAATTCTGTTGTTGCCGGGTGCATAAACGTCACTGCAGTCGTTGCACAGTCTTCGTTTGCGAAAAGGGCGCGTTTTTCAGACACAGCGAAGAAATAACTCGGAAGCTTATTCGCGTTCATCTGTACCTGTGAGTACGTTTCGTGCGTCAATTGTGCGTGAGAAACGTGGGGCATCTTTCGACCTGCTTGCCATATTGCGCGTGACCTTCCAATTTGTTACTATGGCGTTCATTACTTCGCCTTTGCGGCAAAGATTTGACCTGTTTTTTCAGTGACTTCCATGGCTAAGTAACAAAGGAATTTATTCCTTACTAGAACATTATCAAGTGTCTCCGATTTTTTTACTCGTCGTTTAGTTCGCCTAATGCGCAGTTTCAGTTTTCCCGCTTGTCTGTGTTGGCTTAAAATAAAGTTGTCTCGATAATTGCTAGGCTTTTATGTGCCAAACAACATATCATTTTGAGGCACGCTGTGGTGTGTGTATCAGCATTAATTGTGACAGCTTGAGGTTCCCCAATACGCGCATATATCTTGTTTCATGGGTGTTTTCTTTATTTTACCTTTCGCTAAGTGCGGCAGCCATGGTCGGGAGTCTACCCCGCTCCCTCAGCATAGTAGCGGGAGAAGAAGTGATTATAAATGAAAAGAAGAGAACAGTGAGCCCCGTAACTGTCTCTCAGGGAGAGGACACCTCAACAGTGGCTCACGAGATATGGGGGCAGAGAAGGGAATAAAAGGATAGGAATAAAGATAGAGAGGTAGAGAAAGAGGAAGGAGAGAGCGAGGCGCAGGGACAGGGAGCGACGGAAGGGAGGACAAATGGAGAATACAGCAAAGATGGACACGGTTTGCAGGAATCCGAGGATGGGGCACCACTGGCAAGAGCTCTTGTCGGCGACAGGAGATGGCGTAGGGCTAAGCCAGTCGGCCAGAGCTACGCTGTCGTCGTCACAGTCATCGGAGATCGCGAGGGCACAACTGGTCGGCACGGAATCCAGCGTAGCGGGACACCACGCGTACTATGCTACCACGGTGGCTTGCTTCATCAATGTCATCGTGCATACATGCCGCGGACATGGCATACATATCACGCTAGAAAAAATGATGCAGCTACAGCTTACTCTGTTTTTGTTTGTTTCGTTTTACTACAAATGTGGACTGCATGGTATCATCGCAGCACGGACTTATCAATGGGGGCCTGTCAGCCTGCACTAGCTTTGTACCACAAAACCCAGCACAAAGCGAGAAAATCAGGTTGAGGGAGTCGCCATCACGGCCCAGCACTGTCTCTTCGATGTCATATGCAAAGACGCAGTCCACTTTGCAGGGCTTCTCTCCGTTTTATTGTTTTTTAGATGAGAGTAGCCTTCGGACAAAGTTATTTTTTTAAACTACAGTGCAGTATTATTGGTTCCATAGCTTTGTGGGCTCTTCATTCTAAAAAAAAAATGGCGGGTCCCACGTGCAGTGCGAATCGATGATATGTGAAGCGCGAATGAGAAAGGTTGATATGTCACTTTAAATCAGCGTAATGTTACTATAGGTGGAGGTAAATGATGCCGCACATGACTTACGTGTCATAATTATCCTGTTTAGGTGTGTCGTTTACCTTTGTCATCTACTCACGTCCTCTATTCAGTATATCTAGAGCTAGCAAAACGGCCGCGAGCACGTTATGAGCGTGGTATGTTGTTACATTACACGCTTGTCAGGATTATCATTTTTGCACCAGTCATATACTTTCGTCATCCATTGACGTCACGTAACACTAAATTTGGTATATGTGGAGCTAACAAAACGGCCACGAGCGCATCATGAAGGGCCTAATATTCTCCAATGTAGCGTTGAAGTGCGCGAACGCTGGGAACAGTGACGCGACGTTAGGAAAACGCGAGCACTCTATAGTCTGGCGCCATGCTGCAGGCGTGACCGGCGCGACCAGTGTCCGTCGGCGCGGCCCGACGGCCACCGGCACAAAATGGTGGTGGTGGTAGTGGTTAGAAGGAAGAGGAAAAAAATGGCAGCATATCCACGGAGTGAATGATGGAGAGTGGGGCGAAGCATTCGTCCGTCCATGCGTCCGTCTGTGTGACCGTCCATGCGTCTGTTTGTGCGCCCGTCCCTGTGTTCTTTCGTGCATCCGCCCCTGCGTTCGTTCATGCGTCCATCCATGCATCTGTTTGTGTGTCCGTTCGTTCATCTATTCAACACTCCAAGTCCCACCATCTCGCATCTTTTTATCATATATTCCCCATATAGAAGCACCGCCATCCAGCGGACATTCCAAGGACTAAACGAGAGGTGGCACACGCACACTTTCTTACGGCCTGCGCTTTGGGTCCACTTCCCACCTTTAACCACCTCGAGTTCATGGTATATTCTAGTTCACTGTATTCATGGCACTGCGACCAAACGCTCGCTAAACCTTTCGAAAACCAAGCATCCGCCCAGCGAGTATAACGTAGCAACCTTTCCCTGTCAGATAGGGCTCAATGTACATGCCAATGGCTGCTAATGAGAAATGAGAGACAGGAGAATTCGGCTTTTACTTTCTTACGGCTTGCGCTTCGTATCTACTTCTCATTTTTAACCACCTTGAGTTCATTCATGGTATATACAAGTTAATTGTATTCATGGCACTGCGGCTCAACGCTCGCTAAACCTTTCGAAAGCTAAGGAGGTTACACCCAGCGAGTATAATGTAGCATCCCTTTCTTGTCCGATAGTGCTCAATGTACATGCCAATGGCTGCTAATGGGGATCGCAGCGTGCGCGTTGACTAAAAGCCGAATGCTCATGTCTCTCATTCCCCATTAGCAGCCATTGGCATGTACATTGAGCACTATTTTTTATTGTTAAACAACGCACAGAAGAAATCTCTCACTGGCACCACCTTGGAGGTCAAGTGTTATACCTATTTCGGGTATGTGCCACTGGTGGTTACATACGAGGGACGCCCAAGCCACGCCATAAGGAGCTTCGCCCCTCAAAGGCACCTAATCAATGTCTGCCTTCAGGCGACACGACGCAGTGCCTTATAGGGGTGAGGAGAAGGAGGGATACAAAGAATAGAAGGAAAATAGACGGAGAAGAAGACAGGCAAGCGACGGAAAAAAGGAGATAGGAAAGTGGGGATCCGGTCGAAGCAGTCCAAGGGCGGGGCGCCACAATGCGAGAGCTGCACGGCGTCAGGAGACCGCGGAGGGCGAACCAGTCGGCGGGAGCTACGCTGGCGTCAAAGATCGCGAGGGCACAACCGTCCAGCTTGAAATCCTCTGAGAGAATCCCGAAATGCGACATGCCACATTTCGTGCCAATGCGTTATAAAAACAGCACTACGTCTCCCTCTTTTCGTGACGGAGGGACGCTGGACACGCTTAAACGCGCATGCGTCAAAGCAACGCAGCGTGGCGCGCACCTTCGAGTATGTGGCAGGACCGGCGCCTGGCGTGGCAACGCCGGCGTGACGCTACGAAACGAACGCCGGCGAGCACGCGCACCTTGTCACGTCAAAATATATTGGTGCCTTGACTGCGGCATGTAGTCATGTTTTCACATGACACGCATCTCGTGATTATCATGGTCGCACCAGTCACATACTCTCGTCCTCCATTGACGTCACGTAACACACAATTTGGCATATGTGATGCTAGTGCAACGGTCGCCAGCGTATCATGAGCGTAACATGCAGTCATGTTGTTACATGACACGCATTGCATGTTTATCATGTTTGCACCAGTATCATGCCTTCGTCATCCGTTCACGTCCCGTAATACCAAATTTGGTATATGTGACGCTATCGAAATGACCCGAGCGCATCATAAGCGTAGCATGTAGTCATGTTGTTTCATGACACGTTTTCCATGATTTTCATGTAAGGGTCTATCACTTGTGTTCGCCATTCTATCATGTCATACCATACCAGTTCTGCAACATGTCATGTGAACGAAACCACCGCAAGTGCTGCAGGACCATGAAATGTAAATCATGACATTCTTGACATACTTCTTATGATTTTCATGTTATGACTAGTCAAATATGTTTTTCATATAGTCATATTACGCCATACCAAGTTTGGTATCGATACCATTATCTAAACGGCCAGGAGAGCTGGAAATCGTAGGCGACTAGATAGATAGATAGATAGATAGATAGATAGATAGATAGATAGATAGATAGATAGATAGATAGATAGATAGATAGATAGATAGATAGATAGATAGATAGATAGATAGATAGATAGATAGATAGATAGATAGATAGATAGATAGATAGATAGATAGATAGATAGATAGATAGATAGATAGATAGATAGATAGATAGACAGACAGACAGACAGACAGACAGACAGACAGACAGACAGACAGACAGACAGACAGACAGACAGACAGATAGATAGATAGATAGATAGATAGATAGATAGATAGATAGATAGATAGATAGATAGATAGATAGATAGATAGATAGATAGATAGATAGATAGATAGATAGATAGATAGATAGATAGATAGATAGATAGATAGATAGATAGATAGATAGATAGATAGATACGCTCAAAGTCACCGAAGTGCGCTAATAAATGCTTCGTATTTAAAAAAGCACAGCAGCAGCGCAATCACGTGCTCTCACCGGGGTACACTGCGGCTGGTCGTCTGGGCGCGAGCGGCCCATATGTGTCGCGAATCACCGCCGTGTGATCTTTTTAGCGCGCCACCTAGCACGAGCCGCCGCGACCCTTCGCGCCCGTTGCTCCGGTTCATCTATGCCTCACCAACGATCCGATGCGAACGGTGACGATTCAGGAGACATAGAACCTCTCGTTCCCCGTTAGCCCAGGCACAGCCCGTGCAGCAGCCAATTGGAGAGTAGCGGTAAAGCGCCATCTAGAATATCCTCAGTCAAATGCAGTATGTATGTACTTCTATGAGACAGCGCCATCTAATAATCTGTTCGGGAGATACTTATGCACGTACGGGAAATGCACTTATCATAAACACCGAAAAACATCTTGAAATAGAGTCAAAGCAATCGAACGCTTATAGAGCACGGAGTTGACCGTTTGCATAGCTCTTTCAGGATTCTGAAATGATTATGCGAAAACACGGCTTAGTACATTTCGTTTATACAATTTTGTTTCCACAACGAAATACACTTAGCCATTTTTATAATATATTTCAATATGTTTGAAGGAAATCTCTATGCACACTTCTGAAATACGTGTCCTGTTACTAAATTCAAACATTGCATGTTGTGAGTGTGTGTGTCTGTTTTGACAGTCAAACCGGTACTTACCCGCTGAAGAGTTCTTATTTTGACATCAAGCGACATCCAGTTATTGTTTTGAACCATGTAACGTAATGTAGAGTTTACAAAGCCCAATATTTTCAATACCTGTGAAATAGTGGAGTTTCAGCTTAACACGAAAAACGTAAAGAAATAACACGCATCAAACTTACTTCTTCTCTGGCCTTCTTGTTAAACTTATTCTTGCTGTAAAAACTTGCAGCCACGCTGTACATCAGGTCTTTCTGCAGCAGCTGAAGCATACAAGCCTTCTCGGGCACGTCTTTAATTTCTGGCTCACTCTTATTGAATATCGAGGTGTTTTTTATATACTCCAAGTAAATTTCATGCAGACGAGTATTTTCTGCGAGAGCCATGTCTCTAACGCTAACCCATAAAATGTAGTTTTTCACAACACGTCTGTGAATACGAAAAGAGGCGGAGGTCATTGTTGTGAAATTTGCATAAAACTGAACAAATGATTGCATTGGATTAAGCCATTACACAGCATGAAAGCAAACAGTTAAAAATAAACGCGGCTAAGCAATAGGGAAGCCAACTCTGACGAACGTGAGGAGCTGGGCGACCTTCTTTGTTTTTTTTTGTCTTTCTTTCTTTCTTCCTTTCATAGTTGATTTGATTGATTTTTGGGGTTTAACGTCCCAAAACCACTATTTGATTATGAGAGACGCTTCCTTTCATTGTGATAGCGATTCTATGGACTTTTCCGGCTAGATTTTGCCGCCGGCGTCGGCGTCGATGTCATGCAACGTATATGTATACGGAGAGCCGTACCCAGGAATTTTTTTCGGGGGGGAGGGGGGGTGCGTGTAGAACAGCTGCCATTTTTTCAGATTGATACTGGCTTATTTTCGTGAATAAAACAAGTACATCGCTTACTTGTAATAATTCGATGGTACTTTTCAATTATTTGTACCCAAATAAAGAATTGGTATGTCAACGTCAAATTCTGGTTAAAGCAAGATATAAGTTTGGACAATAGCACCACCAAAGCCGGGGACACCGCGACCAACGGCTCCTGATGAAGTATCACAATGTAACCGCGGTACAAAAACGGTATGAATGTGTTACAAGCTGCCACTCTAGCATCGCCAGCGTGAAGTCGGCGACGGGAATGGCAGCAGGTTAGGTCGTTCCGTACGTAAGCAGAGACAGTGAAGAGATCAGAGACGTATGTGGGGAAAAACAAAACTCTAGTGATATTGCAGCACTGCAGAGGAACCTAGGATTATTGCAGAGGAATCTAGTACAACACTTAATACCAACTAACAAAATACATATAAAATCAATAAATCAGCTTACAAGAGAGAAGTATTACAAACTACACAAAACTAACCAACAATAAAACTACAGATGAGAAAGTCCGAAGGTATAAACAAGTGAAGGGATACCTGTGATGGCCGGCAGCGTTGAGTCCACGACGATCGGATGCGAGAAGTTAGAGTTCTGGCACAACTGCGATGTCGGCGGTGTTGCAACGCTGGTGTTTCCGGGAGGCTAGTGCTTGAAGCCGATCTCGGGCAGGTTGAGCTTACTCGAGATTCAAGTACCGATGCCTACGTTACAGACGTTAGTTTCGCGTCACAACTAGACGAATGGCAAAGTTTAGGTGACCAGCCGACACGGAGCCACAACCACTTAAGGGATACTTCTTGATCTCCTTCTACACCATGTTGGTCAGCAACTAGACTGCTTAGCAAGGCGAAATCCTGCTGTTAAATCGACCTCCGTGTCCCCTGATTCTCGTCCTGGGGGAAAAGAGACCTCTACATGGGTCCAATCATGCACGTTTCATTGTTAAAAACTCCACCCTAAAAATACATTGACCACGTCCCTTTTTAATTAGGAGAGGGTCCTCAACTGAGCGAAAGTGACAACCTGTTGGAGTTCTCTCATACGGCTTGTCCACAAGCAGTTTTTGCCCGTGGGAATGGTCAGTTTCCTTGGTTTCAGTCGGTGCGTCTTGCAGTCTACAGCTAGTTCGGGGTGCATCGCGGCCTTTGACGACCCTGCCGACGCCGCCGTAGGTACAAAGGATCAGACATCGGCGACTAACGTTTGAAGAAGAACACCTCATTCAGTACTTCCCTGCACTAAAGGCCAGTCTTTTCATGAGCGAACGGTTCCATCGGTCAGCGGGGGAGTGCGGCGCCCGTTAATTTGCCGTTACGCCGGGTCGCAAAAATGGCAGTCCGTGACAGCATGTATGCAAGCAAACAAACAGCCCGCCCGACATTCCGATCTTCTTGTTACCGTTCGCACATTCTGCTTGCTGGATAGTTTCCTTGTAATTGCGAAAGGATAGAAGGGTTGAAGCTTGGGCTAGCTGGGTTTAGCTTTTAATCGACTCTTGAAACATAGAGGGAAGTTTAAACGAGGAAGTTTTTCCTTCTCGGCAACTTGCAAAATTGTGTGAGGACTTGTTCTGGGGTCACTTAAAGTTCTCGATGGATGCTGAGCAGTGCTAGTCCAGTCAATCTGTCGTTGTTCATATGATTTCGAAGGTAGCTCTTCAGCCTTCTCAGTGTGGAAAAAGTCCGTTCCGGGGTCGATGTCGACACGGGTAAAGTCGCCCGGATAGAAATTAGGCTGTGGATGTTCGGAAAAAAGTCGCGGTTGTACATCTCTAAGGCCTGTAAAGCACAAGCTGGGCGATCCTTTTCTTCGATCTGGCAGCATTTGTTCACCCACAGTGTGAACTCTGCTTCGATGACATTAGCCGAAGGAATGTCGCCAAGGTAAAACTGCACTGCATCATCAATATCAGAAATGCTAGCCGATGCACAGAATTTTGGCAGCATGTTAATGCTAACCACGACCTTCTTATGGGCATCGAACCGGTCTCTTAATTAATTTTCGAAGTCAGCCAGCAAAGGCAAATACACATCCCTCCGGTAGTACTCTTCGGGAGTAGCAGAAGGTACGTTTCTTTGCATCTGCCTTCCAGTGATGCGTGGTAGGGCCATCTCAAAATTTGTGATCTTCTGCTACTTCAATTTCGGTGCGTCCTTGGTGGAGAGAAAGACACTTGAAGGGGCGATGTTGATGTGGCGATGTTCGTAGGCCACGGACAATCCTCCATGTCTGCGTCAAAGGCTTGTGTGGATCCAAAGATTCGCACAGATGTTTCCAGCGAAAGGATTGAAGTGAATTGAAGTGGATTTCTGCATGAAAGTTGCCGGTCATGCGTCCACGTGCACCACGTGCCACTTAGAAAACGCTCCAGTTTCCAGAGATTCAAGAATGGACACCTTTTTCTCTCTAGAGGAACTACATGCGGCCTTGACGGCATGCAAACGATCTTCATCGCCTGGTCCGGATGGGATCACGTACATGGCTCTTTACAACCTCGGAGAAGCAGCTCGACGGGCCCTTCTATCCGTGTACAACGACTCGTGGAGCAGCGGATTTATCCCTCATTCATGGAAATCCAGCCGCCTCGTCCCTGTGCTTAAACCAGGTAAATCTCCTCTGCACTTGACCTCTTATCGCCCCATCGCGCTTACCAGCTGTTTCGGGAAAGTGATGGAGAGGATGATTTTGACTCGTCTAGAGTGGTACCTGGAGCGCCACGAGGTATACCCTCATGCTATGACGGGCTTTCGGCGTGGGAGGTCCGCAATTGATAACGTTATAGACCTGGTCTCATCTGTTCAGCATCAAAAAAGACGGAAACGTTTATCTGCGGCGTTGTTCTTGGACGTGAAAGGTGCATACGATAACGTATCACATGAAGCCATTCTGGATGTCATGGAAAGTGTTGGATTAGGGGGTCGGGTTTACCAATGGATCCACAGCTATCTGAAAGGCAGAACTTTCTTAGTACAGACGGAGAATGGCGCAACAACGCACCATTGCAACCGTCGAGGTGTGCCTCAAGGCGGCGTTCTTAGCCCCACACTTTTCAATCTAGCGCTACTCGGCCTGGTTGATGCACTTCCAGAATCTGTCCATCTATCAATATATGCAGATGACATCTGCATCTGGGCGTCAGGCGTAACACGCCTTCATTTGCATGCCCGGCTTCAAAGAGCGGCAAAAATAGCGACAAAGTACCTGGAAGAACGGGGACTAGAGCTGTCATCAGAGAAATGCTCGCTTATAGCATTCACGCATAAGGCTATGAGCCCATATGTTATTAAAATCAACGGACACACGATCAACTACGTGAAGACCCACCGATTCCTCGGAGTCATAGTTGATCGCGACCTCTCCTGGAGCCCTCAAATCGCCCACATGAAAACTAAGCTCACCATGATCACCCACGTACTGAGGTTTCTTGCTGGAAAAACGTGGGGTGCATCGGTGCAAGCAATGCTCCAACTCTACACTGTTTTGTTCCTCGGTTATATGCGATACAGCTTACCCGTGCTTTGCGGGATCCGAAGAACAAACTTGCGCGTCCTCCAGTCGATCCAAGCCCAAGCCCTGAGGATATGCCTTGGTCTCCCGAGATGCGCGTCTACAGCAGCGACAGTCATCCTTGCGCGTGATTATCCAGTCAACGCATACATCCGCGTAGACGCTTTGAGAATGCACATAAGACATTTCGCTCGGCTTCCATCTCATCACCTAGCCTCACTTCGAACTTCCAGGCCCCACTCAGCGTTCAGCGCAACTGTAGCTCAGCATTGCGCAGTGCTTCCATTGCACTTCACGAATGCAGCACAGCCGCCGATACCATTATGGTGCCTACACCCACTCAAAGCCAGTCTTACAATTCCTGGCATCCAAAATAAGAAAAAGTCGTCACATCTAGCCCTGAAACAGGCCACATTACTTTTCCTGCAAGAGAAGCACAACGGACGCCTTCACATTTACACGGATGGCTCGGTGTCTTCAGTAAGCTCTGCAGGGGCGGTGGTTATTCCCGCGAGGAACATCACAATTAAATTCATAACATCGCATGTGACGTCGTCGACAGCTGCAGAACTTGCAGCCATTCGTGCAGCTCTAGAGTTTATAGTGAAAGAACCTTCGGGAGTTTGGTCGATCTTCTCGGACTCGAAGGCATCTCTTCAATGTCTTATATCACCCTTTCGCCATGGACCTAATGAACAGTTAGTAGCTGAAATAAGGCTTCTTCATCACCAAGCAACAGAAAAACAGCACAGCATAGTGTATCAGTGGATACCAGGTCATTGCGGTTTATATGGCAATGACCGTGCAGATGAGGCGGCTAGATCTGCACACGATGGTACCCAATACACAGCCATCCCGTTCTCAAGAACCGACGCAGCTACAAGACTTCGTTCGCTTGCACGTGACCTCACACTGGTACAGTGGAACTCGACAGACTTCACAAACGCGCGCCTGCATAACTTGGATCCCGATCTGCAGCTTCGTCTTCCCCCAAGGATATCTCGAGCTGAGGAGACTCTTCTATGCCGCCTGTGGCTTGGAGTGGCCTTCACGAACGCATACTCATATCTCATCGGGATGGCCAGCTCTCCTACATGCACTTACTGCAGTTGTGAAGAAACCATCGCGCACCTTCTGTGTGAGTGCACCTATTTCAACGTGCAAAGACAAGAACTCACTGCAGCTTTGGATAGACTAGACAATCGGCCTTTGTCGGAACAAAGGATTCTGGGTAATTGGCCAAGCCCATCCTCAGCCCAGAAGGCTTTGAAAGCTTTGCTGCGCTTTTTGCGGACAACTGGCCTCAGAGACAGACTTTAGTGTCTTATACTCTTTGATGTTGCCTTTCCTCTGTCGCGATTTTTTTTGTAATTTCTCCCTCTCTTCGTAACATTTATTTTAACATCTATCATTCCCCTCACCCCTTTCCCCAGCACAGGGTAGCCAGCCGGTCTAAGAACTGGCTAACCTCCCTGTCTTTCCGCTTAAACTCTCTTCCTCCTCCTCCTCCTTGTGATCTTCCGCGAAGAGAGCGACTTCAGAAAAATCTTATTAAATTCTGTTTCCCGCACTAGCCCTTTTTGTGGAAAGAACGTCTATAACATTCTTTACGTGATCGCACGCTTGAGCCAAGTCACAGTCAATTTTTTTAAGAAACTTGCAAAGGGGCAGTGTCAAAGAGAAGAGGTCGCTACAGATCTGAAGCGAAACGACAAACTCGGGCTTCGTAATGGCATTGAGCAGTTGAGAAGCTTTTGATGAAGTATCAGATGACGCGGCCTCTTCTTCCAAATATTCGAGGAACTGTACAATAGGCACGTACAGTTCAAGGAAACGCTGAAGTGCATCGTGACTTTCTACCCACCTTGTTTGGCAAAAGGAGAGAACTGATTTTCTTTTTTCTTGTGTTAAATCTTCTACTTTGTCTCGCAGTTGGTTCGTCCTCTGTGGCGAAGCTCTCACAAACGTACAGGTTGAGGATACAGTTCCCCAACAGTTGCGGATGCTGGGGAGTTTGCATGCGTGAAGCAGAGCAAGGTTCAACGAGTGGGCGCTACAGTGCACGTACAACGCTTTGGGCGCTGTTTGACGAATGAAGGCTTGAACACCGTTAAAGTGGCCGCTCATTGATGCCGCGCCATCGTATCCTTGCCCGCAAAGTAGGTTCAGGTCAAAGCCATGACCTCTAAGGCTGTTCAGTATTGTGCTCGCCAGCGCCTTGCCAGTGAGATCGTACACGGGAAGGAAATCTACAAAATCTTTTTTAAGAATGGGCACTCCCGACGTGTCGTGTCCAACGTACCTTACACATAGGGAAATGTGGGCGGTGCGAGATATATCAGTGGCCTCGTCAGCTAGAACTGAAAAACACGAACCTGAGTTGACGTTTTCCACTATCTTTCTTTGTATGATTTTACCACGGAGGGTGATCAACTCATTTAGAATTTTTGGGCTCGTGTACAGCGCATACGCCGGAGATGTTTCCATGTGAGCTCTCAAGGCGGCATCTCCACATTTTGCTCTCATCCTAAGCAGTGCGCGGAAATTTCCATCATTTTTAAATGGCAGCACTTCCGACATATTTATCGGACCAGAGTCGTCTGTGCCGCGAAGTGGTACTTCTTGCCTGCCACAGAAAAGGATTGTTTCTATTATTGGCAGCAAGTTTTTGTGGTTTTCTTCCGCCTGCTTTTTAAGGCCGTGGTCAAGTTGTGTTAAGATGTCATGCTGTGAGCGGGACCGGACTGCTAAAAAGTTATCCGATAGCGTTGTTGACATGGCGTGATAACTGCTGGATGCGTGGCTCTTAAAGGCGTCCATGGCTTTCTTGTAATTGGTGAACTCCTTAGTTACAAAACAGCCCAAGCACTGGTGCTCCCCTTTTCCTGCACACTCGCTTGCGAAGACTACGCAATATTTGCATAATGCTCCTTGAAGCTTCTCTGAATAAACAAGCCATGGGTAACGATCTACCCAGTGAGGTTAGAACTTCAGATTCCTTTTCCCTGTGGATGGATAATCATAGTTAGCCGGAGGGTTCCACGGATTGAGCAGCAGCTTCTCCATCGTCTCTAGATCATTTACATTATTGCTTTTCGAGACAAACAGTCCCAAGTCGAAAATATTCGCACTCGTCGCACAGAGGGGAGGCGAACCTGAATGTGTAGGTGCCATGCCACTCACCTTCCTTAGGCATTGCCCAGTCGTAAAGGCGTCACTTTGCCCAGCGTTTACTGTAGAATAAAGATCACTTGGAGTTACACTGCGGCCACCATCATTTCCCGGCGGCGCATGGGTGCCCTGCTTGTGTTCGTTCTCAGGTGATTTATATAAACCGGTGCATTCTCCTGAGTCGCTACAAAAGTTCGGACGCGCTTGGCTTTCCACCAGTGCTGAGGAGGGCGAAGTTTTATCCTTCGAAGGAGGCGGTTCTTCTCCGTACGCTTCATCGGTTCGAACTTTCTTGAAGTAAGACGCAAGACCCCTTTGCTTCGTTGTTGCATAGTGTCTTTTCATTTTGCTGCCGCAATCCTGTGCACGCACACAGAAGTGGCCAGTGGCTCCAAAAAGACGTTTGCGACTGCTCCGACTACCTGGCGTGAACAGCGGGCGATGTTTTCTTCCTCTCTTATCCACTTTGCAGTGGCTAGAATGTAGAAGTGTGATGAACGCGCCGGCTCCCGCGTGACGCATGTGTTTTCTGAACGCCGCTACAGCTGGTGTGCATGCAGGCCCATTATTGTACTCCAGCTGCAGCAAACTGGATTAACGCTACTTAAACACCTTTTCACAGAAGACTCCATGGGCACTGCATACTCCCCTTAATATACGTGAACCCCCAAGAATGCACTGCCGAGACATTCACACTCCCGTGGTACAGTCCAGAAAAAAAGGCGTTGCTCCGTTCCTGTGAAAAAGTCACATTTTCACAGACGGCTCTCTGGGCACCTGCATAATTCTCTCTGGGCTGCGCTAATTAAATAGCCGTGACCCCCCAAAAATACACTTTGTAAACTGTGACGTCAGCCTCTGTACTCCCACGCGCAGCCCAGCTTGGTGGCGTTTTTTTTTTTCTCCTGTGAAAGTTGACCGCTGGTGCCGGATTGTGTGCCGGCTGTATCCTCGCTTTGTGCGCTTTGTAGGGAGGCACATATACCTTCTGTGTAAAAAAGAGGTAGATTTCTTTGCGTGTGGTTAAGGTTGTTCGATGTTGCTCGGATATGCCAGTCTTTCAGTAGTTCATTTTCGATGATTCGTTTCGGTGGCGAAGACTACAGTTTGAGAAAAGTTTGCCCTGCAGCCTGCGTCCTCGGAATGCGCCGCTGAGTTTTTCCGCTTAGGGGTTTCGTTCCCTAGCAAATTTGCGCACGTCGTGTTGGTGTTGCCGTTGCTGTCGAACTGTTTACCTTCACAGAAGTAGACGCGCTTTTTGTAGGGAACCCAAAGCCCACACGTGGGGTCCGCACGGACGGATAACTTATCCAGCGGCGATGCACAAGGAAAGCATCTGGAATCAATAAAGAAGCTGTTACGGTATGAAAGACGAAAAAAAAAAAAAGACTCGAAGGAACGCGAGGGCGAAGTGCAAAGCTGTACAAATAGGGCAGGTGCGCGTGCGGGGGAGGGAGCGCTGAGGTGTTCTGGTAAAAGGGTAGGTTTGAAGAAAGAAAGAAGAGGGAAGCAATGCCAGGAAAGTTGCAGTGTAACTTTGGCAGCTGGTGGTCGCTGTGAAGGCGTGTAAATATTTTAGTATCACCCGAAAAGTTAAAGCATCAAAAAAGTTTCGATGGGGTCAGAACCCCCTCAACCCCCCTAGTTACGGGCCTGTGTATACGTATCTATTTATATGAAAACGCAAGAAAGAAAAATAAATCCAGAAATAAACATTCCGGCACGTGAAATTGAACGTGTATACCTCTGCATCGTGAAAGCGAGGCGTTAACCACTAAGCTACCCCGGCGCAGATCCTTCACTGTTGAAACGGCAGGCTACTTATTTGCACCACTTACCGCTGCTCACGAGTATCTCGGAGGGAATTTTGTTTTCAGCATTAACAGCAAGATGGTGGGGGTCGTGGCAGAAACATTTATTGCCACTTTAGAGTGCGGGGGCAGAGCCCCCTCATGGCACATGGGCGCTCCCTCACAATTAGAAGGCAGCCTTAAAAAGCAAAGTAAAGCCCTTGAAGTGCGATACTCTTCATAGCGCACGAGATGATCCGGCGCTGATCAAACGCAGAAGTACTGGTCATGACGGTCTCCCAGTATGACACTGCCACAGCCAAAAATGGGGGATGTCGGAAAGTGGGGCACGTGAGGAATATGTGGAGGAAGTCTCCTGGTTTGCCGCAAAGTTTGCACGAAGAGGGGAATTGGGCTGTGTAAACGGGCGTTTAGTAATACAGGGTATGAAGCAGTCCGAGTTTGTAGGCGTCGCCAATGTGCAGCCTGAGGTATGTTTAGGGATGGAGCTGGGGGTTGATCCTCCCGTCCCACGGGAAAGTGGGACACTTTCGGCACGCTGTTCGTCCCTTCGTACCGAGGTCACTTCAGTGCAGAAAAAGTACGAAGTTGGGTCACGTGAGCAGCGTGTGCAAGAACACCGTTTGAGTCAGATGCACTGAGCTTCACGCCACTAGCGCATGTCGACCCAATACTCGGAAATGTTCGAATTGTGACGGGCCTCACGATGCATCTTCGAAGGATTGTCCGATTATTAGAACTGAAATGGCAGTGCTAACAAAAATAGTTCGGGATCACTCGTCTCACCGGGAAGCAGCCGCAACGATTAGATGACGACGATCGCATCATCGACGGCGCTCCAAGACATTTAAGACACCGTTGTCTCGCGAACCCCGCTCAAAGTCGCCTCCACCTCTGTGTCCCAGAACAAGCGCAGTCGGGTCGAAAGATAAAGAAGCCGCCAACAGTGACACAGCTGACGCCTGGCCGGAACTCCCTCGATTACACTCCACACGAGAGGGGCATCAGACTACAGCAGTGAAGCACTTCTCGTCCGAATTCTCTAAACCAACAGAGAAGGATAAACAAATAGTCGCCATGGTCAGCTCCCTCGTGAGTACCATTCGTGTGTTTGCGGAGAGGGTGCAAACACCAATAGCACGAAGCGCATTGCAGCTGCTGGATACCATAAGCCCGGTTCTAGCAAGCCTTCAGAAGTCAATTGTTTAAGAAGATTAAGGGCATAACCATGGCTTATCAACGGAAACAGCCATCATTTGCAGGTGATATTCGAAACGCCTTCATATTTCAATGGAATGTGAGAGGCCTGAGGTCCCGGATATCGTACTTCCGGCAGTTCTTGTTTAAAAACCGCTTCCCGATAATGGTAATCTGTGAGCCGAACTCATCTACTACAAGAATATCAGAATACGAGTCTTTCGCCTCAACCACAAACGGAAGTGGCAGCAAAGTTATTGTTTACATCGCAAGGACCTTACTTATTTCGCCCATGCAATACCGCCACATAACGACAAACAGTACGTGTGCATTACTCTGAAGAAGAAGCGGTTGTCTTTTACACTTATTGGTGTATATATATCCCCCGCAAGTTTATTTGATTGTAAGTGACTAACAGACATTATGGCAGCTATTCCAGGTCCTTGCATTATAACTGGTGATTTCAATGCACATCATCCGATATGGGGAAGCACGAGGACAAACTCGAAGGGGCGCTTACTGATATCGTTTGTGTCAGACTACAACCTGCGCCTTCTGAGTGATGGTAGCCCGACATACCTGCGAGGAACGACGTACAGCAGCTACCTCGACCTGACACTGGTGTCGTGTGGCCTAAGTTCAAAAGTGCGGTGGTTTACAGACATCGCAACCCATGGTAGCGACCACATTCCGACTTATGTCAGCATTGATTGCCAAGAGATTGCGTCCTCGCCGGTCAATCGGTATACAGACTAGACACTTTAAGAAGATCAAGTGGAGGACACATGCAGAAATGATTCCTCGTGTGGCTTAGAAGAAGTAATTGCTGATGCAATGAAAAATTGTACGCGCCGCTTCACACGCCTCACAGAAGCGCACAAAGCTTGACATCGAATTATAAAGGCTTCGGGCGTTACGTAGACGTGCTGAGAGAAGATACAGGTGTACCAAGTCGATCCTTGATCTCAGAGTAGCAAGGCGTATGCAGAAAAAAATAAATCGCCGAATAGACCAGCTGCAGAATCAAAGATGGAAAAGCTTTTGTGAGTCATTAGATACGCGCAAGCCAATGTCTCATGTATAGAGAACTCTACAGGGTCTTCGCTCAGGCGCCATGCAACGCCAACCCTTCAAGGCTCTCGCACTTCGTCTCAACCGCCACGATATTGGCGTTGCAGAGGATTTTCGCGCGAACATCGCCGACGGGACAGTTCTATGTCCGTCGGACAGTCCTTTCTCCAATGTGTTTTTAAGCGATATTCCCGCTCCACGAGATATAAGTATGGATGTTCCATTTTCTATGGAAGAGCTAGAAGCTGCACTAACACTGTGTAGGCGTTCCTCTTCACCAGGGCCCGATGGAATAACGTATACGGCTCTGCGTCACTTAGGCCAAGCAGCTAGACGACAACTGCTAAATTTATTTATTCAGTCATGGGAAGATGGCATCGTACCTCAAAAATGAAACGGAGCTGTCTTGTGCCACTTCTAAAAGCAGGGTAGTCCCCTCTGGTGCTGACATCATACCAGCCTGTAGCTCTCGCCAGCTGCATTGAGAAACTCATAGAGCGCATGATTCTCACGCGCCTAGAATGGTTCCTTGAACGGCACATTTACCCCGACTCGATGGCGGGATTTGAACGAGGCCGTTCATCAATTGACAACGTCATCGATTTGGTGTCATCAGTAGAACAGCAGAAATTTAGAAAAACGACTAGCATTTGCGCTCTTGCTTGATGTGAAAGGTGCATATCACAACGTTTCCCATCAAGCTATACTGGACACACGGCTGTTAATTGAACTGGGAGGGCGAATGTTTCAATGGATCCGAAGCTACCTGACAAGAAGATCCTTTTTTGTATATACTGAAGATGGCCCGACCTTAGACCAGCTAACGTGCCGTGGCGTCCCGCAAGGTGGTGTTTTGAGCCCAGTTCTTTTCAATCTTGCCTTGCTTGGCCTGGCGGAAGCTCTTCCTGAAACAGTCAGTGTTTCAATATACGCTGATGACATCTGTGTCTGGGCATCTGCATTGACACGCCTACAAGTTCGAGCAAGGATACAGAGGGCAGCGTCGCAAGCATCTGACTATCTTAGCACGCAAGGCCTAACAGTCTCAAGAGAAAAATGTGCACTGGTGGCCTTCACGCGCAAGGCGATGACAAGTTACCGATAAGCATTAATGGCCAGCCCATCTCTCACAAGCGTAGCCATCGTTTTCTAGGTGCAATTGTTGACCGTGACCTCTCCTGGAGCCCTCATGTGACTAGCTTGAAAGTGAAAGTGGTATCTATTGTACACGTCCTGAAAGTAATCGCTGGAAAAAGATGGGGTCCGTCGTTGAGATCCATGTAACAGCTTTACCAAGTACTTGTTATTGGTGTACTGTACTACAGCTCTCCTCTGCTTCCTAAAACTTGTAAGATTCAAACACTTCAGAGCGTGCAAGCACAGGCACTACGTGTTTGTCTCGGCCTATCACAACCTACCTCAACCGCTAGAACAGTGATATGGCTCGGATCATCCGGTTACGACTTACGTCACAACCTACGTGCTGAGAGATCATATCCGGCACATTTCACGGATGGTGTCGAGCCACTTGACATTTGTGCCAGAACAACGGCCGCAGGTGTCGTTCTCCAAGGTCGTCAGCTCCCACCACACTTTGTTACCATCCGGTTTTCTGCCCTTGGCGTATTCACCATCCGACTTGTGGAGCCTACGACAACCCGACATGCGCCTTTCCATCCCAGGAATAAGAAATAAAAAAGACCTTTCTGCCTTGGCCTTGAAGCAAGCGACTCTGGACTGTTTACACACTTTCTACGCTGACAGAATTCATGTATACACGGATTGATCTACCACCCAGACTAGCTCCACCGGCGCCACCATCATTCCATCGCGACACATCAACATCACTTACAAACTGTTGCCCTGCGATGTGCCATTGATTATATCAAGCAACAACCAGCTAATCGATGAGCAGTATTCTGTGACTCTAATGCGGCTCTGCAATGTCTTTCGTCGGCACTTCGTCGAGGGTCCTACGAACAACTGGTATGGGAGATCAGAGAAATGCTGCACTATGCTACCGAACAAGGACACAACGTTGTGTTCCAGTTGATACCAAGTCATTGCGGTATTTCCAGCAATGACCTCACCAATGAAGCAGTCAGAAATGCACACGTACGGGCAAACCCTGTGTCCGTTCCTTTATCTAGGATTGACTCGGCTAGATACTTAAGCTGGCGCAGGACATGACACTCCAGAAGTGGCAGTCATCACAGTTCGCACATCATCGACTATATTCTCTCAATCCATCTCTAAGACTGCGACTACCCTCTGGTCTTTCTGGGGAGGAAGGTACAGTGTTGTTCAGTCTGCGTCTGGGCGTCGCCTCCACCAATGCCTACTCATTTAAGATAGGAATGGCCGACAGCGCGGAGTGCAACGACTGTGCCATCGATGAGACTATTGAACACTTCTTATGTTACTGCCCGGCCTACACAAACGAGAGGCTCCAAGTGCGCAGTATTTTAAATCAACTGGACCGAAGTGATTTCACTGTCGAGAAAGTATTGGGACCACTGCCCATACAATTTCCGAAAGGCAACGAAAGCACTGTCGCATATTCTCAAAGACACCGGCCTGTTTCATCGTTTGTGATGGTGAAACTTTTACACGTCGGCCCAGCCAGTGACCTTTTATCTCCTCCCCTATAACTTTCCTTCCCATCTCCCCTTCCCAGTGCAGGGTAGCCTACCGGGGTTCAGCCTTGGTTAACCTCCCTGCCTTTCTCCTTGTGTTCTCTCTCTCTCTCACTCCATTGATCCCGGTAATACGATAGAATATCACGAAAAGAGAGCAAGTGCTCCTCGACCTGAGGATGGAGCTCCATTTCTCCTGTCTGGAATGTGAGACCTTGGGCAGGAGAATGAGCCTCCTCGTTGCCAAGGAGACCGGTATGCGCTGGCGTCCAGATGAGGGTTGTGGAACACCGAGGCTGCCAGAAGCGTAGCAAGCGAGCAGCGGTACGGGATATCAAGCCATTGGCGTAGTTCAAAATTGCTGATTTCAAGTTGCTAATGATTGTGGTGGTCGATGCTGAAAGGAGAGCAAGCGCGATAGCTGCCTCTTCTGCCTCTGTGGAGGAATTTGTGACAATTGAACACGAAGTTAGAAGATTTGCCTGATTGTCAGCCATCGCAAGGGCCACGCGGGATCCTGGCGCATATTCCGCTGCGTCCACGTAGACCACATACTGGCCCTCGCCATATTGTCTCTGGAGGGCCCGAGCCCTTGCCTTTCTGCGTTTCTGGTCTTGCACAGGATGCATGTTCTTCGGGATTGGGTGTACGTTTAGGTGAGAGTGGAGGTTGGGAGAAAGGGGGACCCCCTCAGGTGAGTGTGTAATTGTGGCTAAGTTTAATTGAGACAAAAGAGCACGGCCAGCCACGAAATTGGACAGACGACATATTTGTGCCATAAAGGTTGCTTCAGCGAGTTCCTCAAATGTATTATGTACTCCAAGTTTGAAGAGTCTGTCATTGGATGTAGTTAAGGAAAGGCACAGAGCCGTTCTTGTGCAACTCCGTAGAAGTGAGTTAACCCGGTATCTCTCCTTCTGTCGGAGAGGTAGGTAAGGGAGGGCATACGTGGTGCGGCTTAACATGTAAGTCTGGGTGAGGCGAAACGTGTTTTGCTCGCGTAGGCCAGCCCGATGGTTCGCTTTGCGACGAATCAGTCGAGTGGTCTGCTGAGCATGTGTTTGGAAAGTCCTAATGACTTCTCCGTGTGCGCCATGTGAGTAGAGAACTATCGCTAGCACCCGAAGTTTCGAGGACAAGTGCGATGGGGTGGGCACCTAGCGCGAAAAAGATAGGGGGAACGGCTGAAGTATGTTGCTTCGGTCGGTAAAGAAAGAGCTCTGATTTGGAAGGCGAGCACGTAAGGTCACATTCTCGAACATATGTGCCGATGGTGGTTAGTGCCAATTGTAAGTGTTCTTCTATTTCGGCGTCACTACCACGGTTTGCCCAGGCGGTGATGTCATCGGCGTAGAAGCTAAAGTGGATGTCGAGGATCTGACCCAGCTTTTGGGGCAGATGAAGAAGTGCTATCCTAAATAGAGTACGTGAGATAACTGCTCCCTGAGACGTACCACGTGTGCCAAGCGTGATGTCTGGCAGGCTGTGATCGCCAAAGGTAAGTGTTGCTGTGCGGTGGCTGAGGGAGTCTTGGGCGTTGTTGTACCTCTTTGCGCCGACTCCCAGGGTTATGAGGTTCTCTACGATAGCTGAGTGCGCAACGTTGTCGAATGCCTTTGTTAGATCTACTCCTAAGATTGCTATGGCATCACAAGTTTGAGGGTCGAAAATGTGGTGTTGCAGTTGCAGGAAAACGTCCTGCGTGGAAATCCCAGGGCGAAATCCAAACATGCAAGTGGGCAAGAGATTATTGCCTTCAGGATACTGGCAAAGCCTGGTTTGGAGTACATGTTCCATGAGTTTGCCGACACAGGAAGTGAGAGGCATGGGCCTGAGGTTAGATGTAAGGAGAGGTTTCCCAGGTTTAGGTATAAAGACAACCTTGGCCTCTTTCCATTCTGGTGGGAAGATGCCCCTTAGCAAGCACTCATTGAAGTATCCAGTAAAGACGGCAATTGATTGGTTGTCGAGAATATGGAGTGTTGTGCTGTGAATACCATCTGGACCGGGGACTAAGGAAGTGCTTAGTTTCTGTAGTTTGGCTTGAACTTCGGCTACTGTAATGGGTTGGTCGAGGAGCTCATTAGGAGGACCTGTATAGCCGAGATGCAATACCGCGGAGTATGTTGGGAAGTACTGATTTCGATGTTCCTGGAGGAGTTCTGTTGAAGGTTTATCGCAAGTATGTAGGAGTTTGGTGAGGTTGTGTTTTTGGTTAGTCTTTGGCTGAGTTGAATCAATCAAGTGTCTCAACAAATTCGAAGTCTTAGGCAAACTTATATTGCCATCTAATTTGTTGCAAAGCGATTCCCAGTTCTGTCATGAAAGAGTAGCTGCATCGGTCTCTATCTCTTTGCTCAGGTGGGTGAGGCGACGTCCAAGAGTTTGGTTCCAACGCTGACTTTGCCAGCGTCGTTCTAGGCTTGCTTTAGCGTCCCATAAATGTAGAAGACGGGAGTCAACTGTATCGCTTGGGCAGTCCTCTCGTACTAGACGAGTTGTGGATCGGACATCACTCCGAAGTTGTTCTGACCATTCAGTGATGTCCATGATAGAGGCGTGGGTGCGCGTTGCCCTATATGTGCGATAAAAATCCCAGTTGGTAAAAGTGGAACCTCTGGCAACCCTGCAGGGTAGTTGCATATTTAAGAGAATTTCGATAATTTAATGGTAACTACCCAAATTTTCTTGTGTGTTGCACCATGTGGCATGGGGGAGGTGATGTGCGAACCTGAGGTGTGGTGTATTGTCTTTGCAGACACTATTTCCCATGCTTGTCGGGAAGGCAGAATCAGTGAGCAGGGAGAGACCGGCCTGCTGCGCTGCTAACCACACCCGACATCCTTTTGATGTGTCGCGCAGATAACCCCAGGCCGTATGGGGGGCATTAAAATCTCCCACGACGTGTAGGGGGCACTTGTTGGCTATGCGTTTCACGAGCGTAAAGAGGCGCTGTAAGTTGCCTTGTGAGCACTTATGGCTACTGTATACATTCAGGATGAAGAGGCTGTTAGCTCTTGCATGTCGCGGCACAAGCTCAATTAGCAGGTGATCAACGTCTTGGACATCTAAACAGTGGGAGATGGTGGTAATTGAGCGATTAATTAGAAACGCTACCCGAGAGGGTTTAGGGGATGTGGGTGTAATAGAAGTATAGCCGGGTAAGGTAGTGGATCGGAGGGTTCTTGCAGGGCAAGGATATGGGGTCCCGCAGCGCAAGATAGCAGTTAGTGGACATTATGACGCTTCTGGCCAAAACCTCGGTAGTTCCACTGCCAGAGGGTCAGGTTACAGATTGGAGCTGCTATCATGAGAATCAAGAAGAAGCGTAGCCGCTGCATAGGGTTGCGAGTCGGTAGCGACGTCAGAGAGCGGGTTGTCTTGCCCTTCAGCTGCTTTGGGCTTCTTGCGTTTTATAGGGGTGAGATCTCGCTTTGGAAGGCGTGTTGCGAAAAAATTGAGCTGTGATTCAAGATTTTTGTAGTGGTCAGTCAATGACTGAGCTAAGGCATCAAACGATGATTAAGCGCAGCATTGTCTCTTGTTACACGGATTACCGCATCTTTGAACGTTGTGCATTCCTGATTGGTGTTTGCGATACCATCCTGCAATTTCGCCACAAAACGAGCAGTAAGAGACTCAAGCAGGGTCGGTATGTCAGCTAGTGAGCTGTGTGTCGAGGGACGCGGCGTTGTGTCCTGATTTGTGAGCCGAGGAAGTTGCGTGTCGATATCTAACTCGAGCGAATCAGAAGATGATGTGGCGTTGACATGGCTGAGTGTGAAAGATATGCTAGAGGCGGTGGGTGGGTTGTGCGGAGTAGGTTCGGATGTAGTAGGAGTTGAGGTAGTTGGAATGGCACGGCTTGTGGCAAGAGTATTTATCTGGGCCTCCAGCTTTCTTATGTGTTCTCGAAGGGCGTTGGCTTCAGCTCGGGCTGCTTGAGCTTCAGCTTCGGCTGTCACTGCCTCCTCCCGAGACTTGGCCAGAGCGTCTTGTAGACTGGAAATCGCTACTGATGATGGTGTTTGCTTGGAGAAAGAATGGGGAGGGCCCCAGTCTTGTTTAAGCGGCTCGGTCCATGCTTGCTTGTGTTGGCTGAGCTGAGTGGGCCCCGGCGACAACTGGGGGAAGTTGTCCCCGTTCGGAGCCGGTTCTTGTCGCTGCGTTTGAGGTTGCCTTGTATGTTTGCGTGGCTGGTGAAGGTTGCGTCCTTTGCATGATCCAGTGCCGGTAAGATGAGCGTCCTCACACAGAATGGACATAGGCGTGCAAGGAGGTTCCTGGGGTGGATGTTGGATGCCACAACGTAGGCAAAGATTAGTCTTGGGGCTTGAACATACGTCATGATGAGGGCCCGGTAGTCTGCAATTCGTACAGGCATCTGGACTTCAGTGGTATGGAGTGCAGCGGTGAATGACTCCCATGTATTTAGTGGAATGTGGTATTTCATTGGCGTCAAAGGTGATGAGAACGGAGTGCGTCTTGCCCATTCGTCGGGCTGCGAGTATTGAGTGTTCGGGATTCTGTTTGACCAGGTTTTCGTACAGTGGTTGGGGTTTCGTCGTCAAAGGCGTTTAAGATGACTCCTCTTGTAGCTCCTGGTGGAGGTGCCATGTAAGCCACGCAGGGGTAAGCATAACCGCCAATGGTGAGTGAAGTCAGCGTCTTTAGGAGCTCAGCTTCTGCGGAGTGTGTTGTAGCTGCAGTAAATGTATTATTTGTGGGGTGTATGCGCAGGCATAAATCATCAGGTAGAGTGATTTAGAGTGCGACCTGCACTGCCTTCTCGAGGCGTTGGGACATCTTGGAGTCGCAGTTGACCTCTCGGGCGAACGACGACGTGAATAGCGTTCGGTGGGAGTGGTGGCAGTTGCTTGCTGCGTTGTACAATGATACGCATCTCCTTGGTAGCAGGTGGTAGACGGGCCGGCGTCTTGCCTCTGCCAGTTGCGGCTGTTTCGACGCACATGATGTTCCCGGCATTCGTGTTGGCCGCCTCGAAGGTAGCTTTGGGTTGCGAAAGTGGTTTTTGTGAGCTGGCTGGTCAAGACGCATAGGCTTTGTAGAGAACTGGTGTCCAATTGCCGGCCTGGAACTCTTCAGCAGAGATGGTGTTGCCCTCAACCGTTACCTGCTTTATAACGGGAGGCGTTGCTGGCAGTGTCGACGAAGGAGTGGAGTCTCAGAGAGGCTTAGCTCGGATGCTCGGCGTCTCGGTTCACTAAATGTCCGCCGCACACAGAACGTCGTAGCTAGCCCAGAATGGGAGTCGTCTCTGTTTTCCTCAGACCCTTGTGTCGCTGTTGGAGCAGGTTAGTGACCGTATGAAAGGTTGGGTAGGAGTAGCACGTACCGTTTGCCGGAGCTGACGTTACAAGCACCCGCTCACGTTGGCCCCCTAGCGGCGAGTCCACCAGCAAAATGGCGCAAAGAGCGCGCGTCGCCACATCGCACGGCGGCGCCTGCTCTAATCTCCTACACCTACTTCGACCGGCGAGATAAGGGCGCGTGAGGGGCGCTCCCTCACACGCCCTTATCTCGAGGCGGCGAGGAGGGGAAGGTCGTACGCCTTGGCTGGCCTCGGGCTCTACCTGGAACGATTCTGCTGTAGTTACCTGGTGCACAAAGGTCACTGCAATCATTGCGGTCTCCGTTTGCGAAAAGCGCGTGCTTTTCAGACACAGCAAAGTAACAGATGAGACGTTTATTCACGTGCACCCGTACTTGTGCGTACACTTTGTGCGTGAGGAACGCGGGGCATGTTTCGATCTCCTTTTAATTCTGCGTCTGACCTTTCAATTTGTTGCTATCGCGTTCATTGCTACACCTTTCCGGCAAAGCTGTGAGTATCTTTCTTTCTTCTTTCTTTCTTTCTTTCTTTCTTTCTTTCTTTCTTTCTTTCTTTCTTTCTCGCTCTTCTTTCTATTTTTATATCTTTCTTGTTTATTTCTGATCCTTTCTTTCTATTTCTTTTTGTTACTCTTTTTATGATTGTTTCTATTTCCATTTTCCTTCTTTTTTCCGTTAAATTTCTCTACAACTCTCTATGACATAGTTTGCTCTATTTCTCATTCTTTTTCCCCGCCTCCTCACGCGCGCATTTCCCCATAATATTACCCGGACACACTCCGACTCATGTTTCTATTTGAGCCCGGTAAGTACACTCATCAGTGATTTCGTTGGCCTCTTACCATGCAAAATCAATAAAACATCTGGCATATTAGAGCACGTGTACTTGCAAACTTTGCATCATGGTATCAGCGTTACACACTTAAGAAGCTGCGGCTTAGCGTTACTCCATTGTGAACAAGGGATCTGCCCAAATTCCAAAAAGTCAATTTCGATTATTTCAGTCAGCTGGTTTTAGCGATTGCCTGCATTGGCGTAATGGTGTTTTGTCGAACCTTTGGCGATATACGATACCGACGATGAATAGGAGTTATGCGCCCGACGGCAATGGTACAGCCGCGCGTTAACCTAATATGTGCGCATTGCCTACAAACAATGTCCTCATGCGATTGTTCAGATCCCATAGATTTCATTCTAATGTTTTGACCAATACACTTCTACTGTTCGATGTCATTGCATGTTAAAGAGCACTAGGTAGTTCAAATTTCTGGACCCCTCCACTACGGCGTCTCTCATAATCATGTGTTGCTTGGAACGTAAATCGCCATATATATTATATTATTATTATATTATTATTATTATTATTATTATTATTATTATTATTATTATTATTATTATTATTATTATTATTATTATTATTATTATTATTATTATTATTATATTCTGCCTTAGATCACAAAATATTGTTCAAAAAGATCGTCACTAGAGGCAACGTTTCAAATGAAGTTTCTAGTTCAAGGCAGTCTGAAGAAATGAAATCCATTTGTAGGAACGTTCACTTTGACTACATTCCCTATTTAACAATATTTTATCACTTGTAGCCTCCACCTTTACCTTACAATCTGCTTGTTTTAAAAGTATACAACATAAGAAACGTCGGAAGTGGCAACCATTTTGAGCTTACGTTGGGCTTTGTTTCAGATACTGGACCAGACTTTTGAGATACTCCGGGTACTCCACCATTATGGGTGTAGTATTTGTTATGTTTATATGTAAACTTTTGAAGTCCTTCCGCAGAATTTTCACCATAGAAATCTGAAGGTAAGAAAAACATTAGTTCACTACAGAAGTTAGAGAAGTTAACATTCCTCATGATAAGTTTTCAGATTGTCATATACGATGTTGGTGTTTACATTAGCCTTTACAAACAGTGAAAAAAACTTTAAAGCAAGTATCCTCAAGAAAGCGTGATAAGACTACGTTTGATATGATTTGCTTGTTAAGACGTCTTTATATCACATTCTAAATAGTTGATGTGTTGTCATATGGTTCAGCCTTACGTCTTTCTGTAATCTGCGTGAGCCTGACACACTTTCCGCGTCTGTGGCCCGTTTCGCTTTTGATCAGTATCTCGCTTTCTTACTTTCCAAAGCTTCGTGCTCCCAGTTTTCATTATTTTCACAGTTTCTTTCAAATTCGCCAAGTTTTTTATGCTCATATTATATAACCACTGCTCATTATGCCAACCGTAGTGCAAAATTTGGCCACAGCGCTGGTTTGAAAGTCTTTACCATCTAAAGTTATTTACTAAGCAAAACACAAGTATAACTTCTAGTATTTAAAAGTAGCTTTCTAGTTGCTTGATTTCTTTAAAGTGTTTAGTAAGCATAAAAATGCTCTCATTTCCGAGCTAATTTCTACACAAAACATAAGCCTGCTGCTGAATTTTTTTAAATACGCATTTGTCTAATAAGCAGTGTTTTTTAACAATACTGTCAAGTAGCTTTCACGGTGAAGAACCGGCAGTCAACGTGTTCAAGACAAAACTCCTTATTATGGTGACTTCTCCCCAGGAAAATGAAAAGTCACGGTACAAGCAATGCACGCTATACAATGCTAGCATCGAACAGATCGTCGGCCGTAGGCTATCTGATCTGCAGTTAGGCGAATCTTCATTCATACATGTCGTATCGAACATTCTACTGTTATCACTGGTGGCCACGCTAGTTCCAGAAAAAACTGAACCATTCGCGCTTGCGCGCTCAAGCTTATCACGCGATTCTAAAATAATCACGAAGGTTCCCAGACATTCGGGCGTGGTTAGTTAAAGGCAGTGGTTATACATGCCACCGACCAATTACATAGTAATAGAAAAGACGTGCATGTGGCTGTGCATATTTTTCAATAAACATCCTATGACTGTCAGGCTTCTCGCGTCTTCGAAAACAAACCATACGCCGAGGCCGAAAATCTTTGCCGCACCCAAAGGTTATACTACGATAAGCAGTCAACAAAAACTCTTTATTCAAAGTCTCAAATAGTATCTTGCGGGCAGCTCTATAATGGGTATTTGATGTACGTGACAATTTATGACTTACAAATTTGTTTCTTTAAATCTTTGAGATAGTAATAATAGAAATGGAAGACCTCAATACAAGTGATACCAATGACGAGCCCTCATGCCACGAAAAAAACGCGCCATCTGTGTTACGTCATACAGCAAAGTTCACGTAATTAACTTTGAAAAACAGCTTGTCACAGCAAAATTTCATCAGAAAAAAACACCGAGTCACCCATAATACCCAACTGCGCCACTTGTCATTTGGATTTATTGCGTATTGCTTTTTTTGCGCTGTGTGCAAGACAACAGTAATATCACTTTTGTAAAATGTTTGCATTGGCTAAACTAAACGCCATATCACAGCATCGCACGGGCCGCCATTTCGATTGATTGCTATGTGGGGTTTAACGTTCCAAACCCACCATACGATTGTGAAAGACACCGTAGTGGAGGACTCCGGAAATTTCTACCACCTGGAGTTCTTTAACGTACACACAAATCTGAGCACACGGGCCTACAACATTTTCGCCCCCATTGAAAACGCGGCCGCCGCAGCCGGGATTCGATTCCGCGACCTGCGGGTCAGCAGCCGAGTACCTTAGCCAGTAAACCACCATGGCAGGGCGCTGCCTATTTCAGCCCAGACCCGGAACCCGTTGAGGTTCACGCACCCCGAACATTGCCCGCGGCAACTCAAAGTGTAATTCGAGCATGCCTGAGCCCGGAAAGTTGTTTCAGCTCCGCGGCTTGGCCACACAGCCATTTCGGTTGGAAAGAGACCAAACATGTAATGGTGCTGTTACCCAAACATGTAAAAAATAAAACTTGTGTTGGGCCTAGGTGGTACATTGCAAAATAAGAAGAAAACTTCTTTGGCGCAAGCAATACGCATACACGAAAAAGAGGTGAGTAAAAGAGTGGTGACTTGGGCTGGTTCGTATTGCATTTTTGAAAGAAATATACTTCCTTAGTGTGCATGAAACGCTTCAGGGGAAGATATAGCAGAGAGATAGGACAGAGCCCATGCTTATAACCATTTTTATTGCACAGATGGCTGGAATATATATACAATCAAGAGGGCGAGGAGATCACACACAGAAGAAAAGATAAATTATAGCGCGTGCCAGACCACCTTATCCCAATGTTTAATTGACCACTTATCTGAAAAGATACTTGCATTCATCATCCAACAGATTTACGGACGGCGCAGCGACACACTCAGTTCCTGCTTTACGAATCAAAAAAGCCTCATGTATTTAACGTGCCCTCTGATCCTTATATCTTCCTTCTGGGTGCATCCACATTTCGCACATTGACGTGCCAAGTGGCTGCCCACTGATTCACGCATCAGATCATCAGGTGAGGAAAGAGGCAGACTGGCACCAAACTAACAACTGATTTATTCTTCTCACAGCATCAATCATATATATATATATATATATATATATATATATATATATATATATATATATATATATATATATATATATATATATATATATATATATATATATGTAATATATATATATATATATATATATATATATATATATATATGTGTATATATATATATATATATATATATATATATATATGTGTGTGTGTGTGTGTGTGTGTGTGTGTGTGTGTGTGGTGTGTGTGTGTGTGTGTGTGTGTGTGTGTGTGTGTGTGTGTGTGTGTGTGTGTGTGTGTGTGTGTGTGTGTGCCCAAGACTCCTTCACATGCCCGCGCCGCTTCTTACTGTATCCGTAACCACAAGATCAAATACTCAAATACCCACGAACCGTCAATATGCAACCCCTGAATACACACGCGTAGTGTCATATTTCACACGTGAAACACGATCTTATAACCAAGATATGCACGCAAAAAAGCATATTCTGTGGCATCACTGATACAATCAGCTCCGTTTTTGCTAATGTGATAGGCTTCCAAAGCAAGCCGCGCATCTTCATTCCTGCTCAGAAAAAAAAAAACGCCAAGCCTGCGGGGAAGGTGCAGCACAATCACAGCGAAAGCTAGAAGAGCGGCCTTTCAGAGCTTTTTCTAAACACTCATTGGGGAATTACTGCAACCACACTAGCTTGGTACCCACTAAAGCATTAATAATAAATTCTGGGGGGTAGTAGGCTTCCATTCGCTATGCTATTTTTCGTCTTTCTTCTGAGAAGCGTGGTATCCACTAAACACTTGCAAGCAATTATGTGTCAATTGTTCATGCAGTGGCTGACGACAATGAGAAATTATTGCTGAAGTATGTATTCGCCACAGTTAATAGGGGAACACGAACATGCTTTTGTAATGGGTTGGAACATTGGACGGCCCACTCGTTCCGCTATTCGCGTTGTGCGACGACTGATTGTTCTTTAGCTGTTTTAAAACGCTTCATAAGTCGTATTAATGCGATTGTTTTCCCCACATCAAGCACGCCTAAGGAAAGTTTGCCAACAAGTCACAAGCACCGGCGTAGCTCAGTGGTAGAATACTGGACTAGCACTCAGCGCACCCGGGCTCAATCCCCACTGTGTCATTGGTGGTAGGTTTTAAATGCGAAACATTTCTTGGCGAACTTCGTCGTCTTTGAGCGTATCTATCTATCTATCTAGCCGCTTACGTTTGGGTGCTCTCGAGGTCACCCCCTTGACTTGGCGTGAAGCAAATTAGCATAAGAGGGTAAGATGGTTTGACGAATACGACGCGTGGGTCAAAGACGTGAATAATGTCACAATCCCGTCGCGTACGTCGTCAAACACGGCATACAGTGGCACATACCCACGGGCGGGTATGTGCCACTAGTATGCGGGTATGTGCCACAGATGATTGACATTTAGTATACCCAAGAACGACGAGAACACACATAGGCAATTTTAGCGCGTGAGCATTAAGCAATATCCGACATCAGTAGCGTCGATCCAACGAAGGCATAAAATAAATGTCAGTGTTGAGAAAAACCTGACAGAGGCAGCATTGACACCCGACGAAGAGAAATAATAAATTTTCGGGTCCCAGCAGGAATCAATCCCAAGCATTCTGCACGGCAGTCAAACATTCCACCGGAGAGCTACACCAGGTCTCGAACTACTTTTCAAATAGACGCTAATTTTTCTAAGTGGTTGCAGTGCTGCCTACCTAATTTTATAGAAATTACATATGCACTCCTTTGATATAGCCGTCCCATCGGGTTAACGTCAATTATGGTTAGTTGCAATGCGCTGAAGTTAATTTATGTAGCAGTGTCCAGGGTTCAGGATCTTCTTGAGCATCAGCGTTTCGTATCACCTTCTAGTGTTGCTCATACGCATGTTCCAATTGACATCGTTGCGCAAGTGCAAACAACTGGTTAAATAAACACCTGCAACTCTACAACTTATGTCTGTGCGTGCAACATTTGTACATATATTTAACGTCATTTCATGTTGTGTCACTCAATAAAACAAATTGCAACACGGTCACCTTTTTTCCGCATGCTTCGCATAACGTCGATTCCCAGGTACGTGGGATCCGCCGAATTTTTTTTCCCCGCGATGTGTTTACGAACACCGGCGGTGGCGGTAGACACCTGCGCGTGACCTGTGTTGTGATCCCATATCAGCTTTCGTTGAAAAAAAAAACACTAATTTATGCATCGTCCCGCTTGCCCGATGTAGATCCTGCCACGTGAACCGTTCAGGCATGTTGTGATACCTTATCTACATAAGGTCACACACTAACTCAAGCTCAAGAAAGTTGAGAACAGGCATGATGGCCCCTTGGTCTTTTCCGCACCCAACAAGCCCTCGAAGATGTGCTCCCGCACTTGCGGTAGTAGCAAACATAGGTGCCAAATAAAACGAGGTGTCTGCTATATTTCTTGCAGCACCTGTGTGGTATATTCCATAAATCTGGTGAGACGTCCCCACTACGCCACCAATCGCCAAAGACAGGGAAGACCCCTCAACCCCCTTTTTATCCGGTTCCCTCTTGGCTACGTGTCTCAATCACTTTCCACATACAGGGATTCGTGCTGGGGCCGTAAGTGAGAGACGTCACGATTTTTTCTTAATCATGGACGCATTTAATTCAATAGCAAGTGCAAATGGCGTACACACATACTGTCCGTGAACGACATCTCTGTTACACGAAATTGTAACACATCAGCAAATACTCGCGACACGCGAAACAGGATTCATAAGCGAAGTAACGGGGACACTACAAGGGTGCCTCAATACAGAATAAACACACGATGACACAAATGATAAAGTCATTATTTAATAAAACCGCGCAATGTCTCAATGTGCCGCATCCCTTCCCGCAAATTCAATTAAGTAAGGGAGGTGAAGTTCGTCTCACAGAATGTCCATGTAGTCGGGGCCTCGGAGTTGGCTGATCGAGTCGGGGCCCAAGATTTCTTCCTGGGGTCATTGTCCGATTCGTCAGCATCTTCATCGTCTTCGTCATCGTCGGCTACGTCGTGCCTCTCAGTGTTTTCCCTCTTAGCCCTCTTTCGTAACGCTCCATTCACTCGCCTCTTATCCCTAACTTTCATTCCTCATCGTACCGTCCTTGCCTCTCTCTACCATCTCGAGCTCATCGCATCGTATCTCTGACTCTCTTCGCATCGTCTCGTAGTCCCTTTTTGTAGGACCCGACTCCGCCCCTCCGTGGCACCTAACCAATTGCCACTGTTGACATGACACATTTCTCTGTCAGTCGGTGTGTATCATCTTCGACGGCCGCCCCCGTGGCCCACACCAGTAGAAAACCTTCTCCCAAACAAAGCCGAGCAAGTAACAATGTACAAACTCAAGCCTCAGAGACAGAGATGGGTGAGCTGTCCCAAGACACTTTAATTACGGGCGAACAATGGTCCCGATGCTTCCGACAAAGTTCGTCGTCTGTAATGGCCAACGTCCGGAGTTTGCAGTGTTGTGCCGAAAAGTTTTCGGCCGAACTAGTTGCCCCGGTTTCTGGTACTTGATGAGCCGATGTCCAGACCAAGTCTCAACGTTTCCATGCAGCTCGGTGTCTCTTGCAAAATGCAAAATTCTCTGTAGCCGCCGCTTCTTCGTCATTCAACGCCACGGGGGGGGGGGGGGGGGGGGGGGGGGCATCCGCGCAGAACGCAGTAATGAGCCCTGGAGCCACGGAGGCTGACAGAAAGTCAGGCCGGACCCGGCACAGGCACTGAGGCACGGTCGCACTCCCCGAACCAACAAAAGGTGCTCTGCTGCTCCCCCATGCCACGAATCTGAAGAGTGCGCGCGGATTATTGCCAAAGTACACTGTCACACTGTCTGTAGACAACAAGGCGCCGCCCGGTCCTCGTGTTTTCGTTGGGGGGGGGGGGCAAGAACATGAGAAGTAATCCTTCCAGGTACTCCACTCCGGAATGCCCATTCGTTACACCGAAGGTTTTCTTTTCCTTTTTTATGCGTGGGATTAAGAAACGAGCGTAAACATCTTGAAAGGACCGGGGTTCAGTCCGTGTTTGCGGGGACGTCACACTGGTATGAGGCAGGATCTACGTTGGGCAAATGAGACGATACGTAAGCGAGCGTTTTAGGAAACGTGTGCGAAAAATTGCTAACAAAGTGGACAAAGGAGCACATCTTGTCGCTCATTTGAACTACTGCATCAAGTGTGCACCACGCTTTCATTATACGCTGATTTTTCTAAGCAGGAATGAATATGCGTGGCTTGCTTTGGAACCCTATCACATTAGCAAAAGCAGAGCTGATTGTATCAGCGATACCTCTGTGTATTTGCATGCTATTGAATATGACTTTTTGCGTACACATTTTATTAGATTATCGTGCTTTTCGTGTGAACTATGACACTACGCATGTGCATTCAGGGGTTGTAATGTGACGCTTTATGATATTTGATCTGTTGTTACGTATACAATATGAAGCTGCGCGTGCGCATGCATTGTATGTGGTTTCGGCATATATATGCGATGCTGTGAGAAGAATAACGCAGTTCTTAGTTTGACGCCAGTCTGTGTCTTTCCTCGCATCTCTTTTCGTGTTTCCATATTGATTGCGCCAAAGAAGTTCTCCTATTACATTACTATGTAATTGATAGTCCGGTATTTTAAGGAGCAAGTACTCAAGTTTTCTGGCCGCATGGTTTGTTAACAAGAATACGTTAACCTGCAGCAATTTCTTTTGCAAAGGAGTTCCGCGGTAGAAGTAGCTGCTGGGGGAGACATGCAGGGTACTACCCACAATTTGTTTCGGCAGCGGTATACTTTGTCTATTCGTTCTGCAAATATAGATGAGAATCAGGAACATGCAGCGTTTTGTAGCAGCGTTTTGTAGCAGCTATTGTAGTGAGGGCAATTATTTGCAGCATGAATTTTGTTTCGATAGGGAGCCGAATAAAATGTTGGAGGCATGAAACAAAACGCTCTGTTCCTTTCCCTATTTTATTTGTGCTTTTACCGAAAGTGTAAACATGGTCTACCATCAAACCATATCATACACATTTCTAGATTTTTAGCATCTGTCTCCACGCAGTAGCACCTTGCCACAGCAATGGAAATAGGCAAATTCATTGCCTGTGCGGTAAATATGCTGCACTATATAAATTTTACAATGAACCGCATTCACACGTCTGCTTTTCGAAAGTTGTATGTACCATCGGAAGAAAAAAAACTACTCGTAATACCATTATTTTTATGTATCACGCTACTGTTAGCTGTTAGTGTACGAAATGTTTGTGGCGTGGTTTACTGTTTATTTCCTCACGTGTTACTAAGCGAATCCGCAAATTAATAAGAGCTGGCTTTGACTATACAGTCTACGCTATTGAATCGCATATTCTGCAATGCTAAGTGTTTTGTTGTTGTTGTTTTTTTTCTCAGTGCTTTCGCTAGCGGCAGGGGGCACACTTAGTCTGCCGCGCGAGTTCTGAAGGCGTCGGCACTCGTACGTTCACCACTAGAGCTACTTTCGGATGCCCTTGTGAACCTGTTCCGGGTGAATACAGCTGTGAATATTATTCATTTGTTTCTCTCTTTCATCAACCTTGCGCGACTTTCAATATCACAGGCAAGACTCCTCCTTATGGCCTTCTCGTTGCGGGTTTCAGTTATACATTGTTTGAGGTGTGCTAAGTTTTCTTTCTCGCTATTTTAATGCTGTATACCCACCCCAAGATGAGGTGCAGGCGAAATAAGTGGTCATTAGTAAACGCATGTAGGACTGGTAGAAGGTAAGCGAAGAAATTTCGATTAATATTGAAATGTTTAGGGTGCAACTGAGGACGTGAACAGAAAATTAGAAAATACAAAATAGGGATACAGCATTATTCCTTAAGCTGTGCACCAAATCGCCCAACGTTACACTCAGCTAAAGCCGACTTCAATCTATTTTTGGAATGTGTTACAATTTGGTGATAAAGGCTCTAGCAAACTTATCAACGCTTATTCATTAAATGCGTATGGTTCGAGATTGAGCGTTATCTCCCGTTACGGAATTCGTAATCCTCCGGCCATGTAAATGGGCAAGCGAATGGTCTTTCACCATGCCTTGTTTCCTACACCTAGAATATTTCTGCACATTGCAATGCTTTTTCTTTTTATTAAGATGATGAAATAGAAGAGATTGGTGCCTATATGGTAGCACCAGCTACTCCTTTTTTCTTAGTAGACAGGATATGCCTTAAGATAAATGATAAGAGCACAAAATGCGAGGCTGTGCAACATACGATGTGAAAGTGTACAATAACCAAAATGTCACAGGTCAGATCACATACAGAGCAATAGGTTCATATGTTCCACATACAGGGTCAGTTCACATCACGTGACAGTCATTCACATCACATGACAGATATGCCCTATATATTCATATGTACACGATTTCCACACACAAGGTTAGTTCACTCTGAGACAAATGATTAGACTTATGAAACACGCTATCTAAACATTACACATTCCCTTTATCATGAAGACAACATCGCATACAGTAGCTCAATATTTCTATAAAACACTTGATTTTTCAAGAAACTTCTTTAAGGCGGTAATTGCTTTTTCTGAAGCCCTGCAGTTGGTCAACGACCTAGTATTTTCTTCACTGTTAAACCCTCCTATCTAGAAGTGGCAAACTTGATCGTAGTGTTTTTCTGTGTGTCTCATACATCGGGCACTCCAGAGGCAAGTGACGTGCATCTTGGTAAAGCTGGCTGCAAGAACACTCCGTAATAGGTTCACGTTTTATCTTGTGTAGGAAGTGTCGCGTAAATGCTGTACCAAGCCGTAGGCGGTGGACCAATGTTTCTATGCTCTTGCAGCAGTATCATTACACTTAGCATAGGGTATACATTACAGATAGCATAGGGTATACAAAAGGTCGGTTTTAGAAATGCATTGAATGTAACAGATTCTAAATACATTTCAGCATTTTAAAAACACCGCAGAAAGTATAAATGGCTAAACATTGAAAAGACGTAAGTTATTCATTTTGTGCTAGCTGGGATATTGCTTTCGCGCCCTATTGTGGTATGTGACGAATTTTCTTGCGTTAAAAAAGTGGGCCCGCCAAACTAGCTGCGCAAGTCCATCTCGCATAACATGACCGCCGGGAACCAGGACGTAGGCTGAATATATGTAACGAAGTTCCGCGCACACCTTTTTTTCCTAGCGGTTCGCTAGCACTTCCAAGAGCGTCTCCTTGCTCTGGAGTTCTGTGATAGCTCTTTAGGTGATATCTGCTAAGTACAAGTGCATTAGGTTACATTTAGTGCTACTGTTAAAGAAAAAACATATGGTGTTTAAGAAATTACGAATGTGATTAAAGCGGCACAAATTGATATGCTGACTCTGTAAGCATTTTAGCTTGTCGTTCCACATTAACAAAGTTCCTCCATGTAAAATGTGAAAGAAGTTCAGTATTAGTCCACCGTAAAACTGATCCGAATCGCTTATTCACGTGAAATCAACAGCCGCGGTCACGTCTGTGTAGAACGCGTGAGCAGATGGGCTTTTTTTTTTTGCTCTTTGGGGTGAAGTCTTGAGGCAGTTTCGGGCGGCGACGAGGTGTATCAGGAGCATGCGTGGCCTAGTTGTCAGGCTGACTTTTATTTATTTATTTGTTTATTTATTATTTATTTATTTATTTATTACAAGTGCCTACATCGCCCATTGGGCATTGTTGTAGGGGGGTTACTTCATCAGAGCCCGATACGGGCTTGAGATTTTGCCCGGCAGAGCAAAAAAAAAAAAAAACATCTGCTCGCGCGTTCTACACAGACGTGGCTCTGAGTTGCTTTCTTGATAAGATTTGAACTGAGAGACTACCAAGCCCAACCAGAGCCCTTCCTTCTAACCCAGATGCGCCCATAAATTCAGAGCTTCAGACCCGATCCCAGTCCGCCATGTAAACTACGTTTCCGAGCTAGGCCTGAGCTCGTGCAATGCTCACACCCTGTATGTAACCGTTAGACCCATCATGGCAGGTGCAAGAAGCAGAAAGGCAAGGAGCGGTTAACTTACGTTGTCACCTAAAGCTTTGCTGAGTTTAGATACGGTCATAACTTGGGGATCTCTTGGGGCTTTCGAGGCCAGCTAAATGCAAAAAAAAATGCACACTTTTCAAGCACTTCACATGAGTAGTTATTTTTTCATGTCATTGTTCTTTGTTAGTATTTCATAGCAAATTTAAGATGAAAGTTCTCGACGTGAAGAATGCATGTGAAGCCATCAGTAATATATGAAGAAACGTATGTATAATATCCATCATTCGATACATATGGGTCTGGTTAACTCCTTGTGACACATCCGTATACTATGACTTCATAAGGAGCTTCGGCAGAACGATTGCCGGCTATCTATTTCAGTCCAACCCCACACGCTGCAACACCACAACCTAGCGCATTCCATTTCATGACAGCTTTTTTTCCGCTTTTTTATGTTTTTACCGTTTGCAGCGTCGCTTTCTAAACAATTCATCGTCGATAAATACTTAAAATTTTATTGCAAACATTATAACCACGTTAATTTCACCTGTGAAGTAACATAACTTCATTAGTAACAATGTATAAATGAATGACGAGCGGTTGTCTTGTATGCCACTTTTTCATCAGGCTTCATGCCACGGGATGAATAGTATATTCAAACTACCGAGGGCCCATGAACCAGGCATATCTTTATTCTCATATGCATGTCACCAGGTAGGATTATGTACATGAACATCTGGTAATTTACAACGGTGACAATGAAGAATAATTAAAATTAAATGCTGGAGCAGAACTATATGACAGTGTCCGGCCATCAAAGAGACGCTAAACAGCAAAATTATTTCTTGCGTATTAGTAAAGTTCATTTTCACAATCCCGAAAACACCACTTCTACCGTGACACTATAAGCTTGGTAAGCAAGAAAACGCGCGGAAACAAATTGTAGGTGGAGATGCCACCTTGATATTCCGTACCAAACGTCATGACGTCATAGATTTTAAAAGCGTCTACAGGGTCCTACTTAGTTTTTCATTGATAGAATGAAGTACATTGTCATTTGTCATAGATCTAACTTGCGAAGTTTCCTCATGGCAATGTCATGAAAATGCTAAAGATACATTGTGAAATTTCTCACGCTATGCGCGGAGATCATGGCACAAAATTTAAAAAATGAAACTCCAACCTTCATTTTCTCTGGTAATAGAGAACTTATGATAGCGAAACATATGTATTATGGAGTTCTTATAGTGCAGTTTTTCAATCTAAATCAACTTCCAAGTCATTCTTTTTTTCTCTAGTATCCCTTCAGTGAGAAAATTATTTGCGAAGAAAAAACAGACACTTTTTTTCAGTATTCAGAATCATGTAATTTTCTTAGGAGTATTAGATTTCCAGTTGCCTTATTGCACATTAGGCGCCACAATATATGGGTTACCTTTAAGCTTTCACCATTATGAGTTGAACGCGACAGCGATATCCGCACGCACGCACATAGCAGGCTCACACGCGCGGGCCTACACACACACACATCTTCCCAATCGCTGGTGTGCCTTCGCTTCTCAGTAGAAACTGAGGATGGGCCAACGTCAGAGATTTACATACGCCCTGGTGTTCGCCAAGCTGGTGTAGTAGCCCCACACTATACTGTCTTATTATGATCGGTCTTGTGAAAAGTATACCAGAGTCTCTGCAGGTATCTATCTATTCGGAGGACATTTGTGTCTGGACTTCAGGTGTAGCACGTCCGCAGGTTCGAGCGAGTTTTCAGAAAGCAGTGAATTTATTTCGGCCTACCTTATAGAACGAAGCCTCGAGATTTCTCCAGAAAAATTGGCGCTGATTGCTTTCACGCGGAAGTCAATGGTGTCGTATCCTATCACCATCAATGGACAAAATACACTTGAACACACATGTTATTGGGATTCACTGACGATCAAAATTCTTGCTGGAGTCCCCATGTAGCTACTCTAAAGAAGCGTCTAACAGCCATCTTCCAACTTTTCAAATTCCTCAGAGGAAAAAAGTGAGGCACGTCAGTGCATCCGATGTTGCAGCTATACAAGACGCTGTTCCTGCAGGTACCTGCGGTACAGCTTGCCAGTTTTGACGAACGCCTGCAAAAGTAGTATACGCACAATCGAAAACGCCCAGGTTCTAGCACACAGAGTTTGCCTTGAACTACCACGCTGCACATCTACAAAGGAGACCATCGCAATCGCCAAACATCATCCGGCCACAATGCACACTACTCTGGAGGTACTCCGTGCGTATAGTAGGCACCTTTCTCGCGCCCCTGCCCACCACCTCGCCTCGCTTCCAGAAAACCGACCAAGTGCCTGTTTCTTTAAGAGAATATTGAGTTACTGTGAGTGCCTTCCAGCAGGGTACACGCCTCCCGAACGCATCTTGACACCCCCTTGGTGTTTGGACCATCCAAACCTACGCTTAACAGTGCCAGGAATTCGCATGAAGGCGAATCTCTTTACGTCAGCTTTAAAGCAGCTGGCTCTGTTTGTGCTGCATGAAAGATACAAGCAGCCCCACCGCGGTGGTCTAGTGGCTAAGGTACTCAGCTGCTGACCCGCAGGACGCGGGTTCAAATCCCGGCTGCGGCGGCTGCATTTCCGATGGAGGCGGAAATGTTGTAGGCCCGTGTACTCAGATTTGGGTGCACGTTAAAAAACCCCAGGTGGTCAAAATTTCCGGAGCCCTCCACTAAGGCGTCTCTCATAATCATATGGTGGTTTTGGGACGTTAAACCCCACAAATCTAATCTCGAAGGATACAAGCACCACGCTAATCTTTATATGAATGGCTCAACAAATTTTAGGAAATCTGCAGGAGCCGTGATTTTCCCAGAAAAAGCCGAAACCATCCAGTTTCGAACGTCTCACAAAACAACATCGACATCCGCAGGGCTCACTGCACTCCGCTGCACACTCCGCAGGATTGATCAAGAGGCACCTCTACAGAGTGGTGCATTTTCGCTTATTCAAAACCAGCTATGCAATCTGTTAGAACTGCGCTACGTCGTTGAACTCAAGACCAATTGGTGGTGGAAACACTACCACTGTATAACCAAGTAATAGAGAAAGAACAAGGTGTGACTTTTCAACGAGCATGCCGATAATGCAGCAAATGACGCTCACGAAAAACGGTATGACTGATCCTGTTCCACCATCAAGCAGCGAAGCAGCAGCAAGGATAAACATGCTCGCACACTAACTAGCAATGTCTGTGTGGAACATGCCCAGTTTTCTCGATTGACAGGTATGGAGGGTTTGACGTCCCAAAACTATGATATGATTATGAGAGACGCCGTAGTGGAGGGCTCCGGAAATTTCGACCACCTGGGGTTCTTTAACGTGCACCCAAATCTGGGCACACGGGCCTGCAGAATTTTCGCCTCACGCCTGGTTTTCTTCACACCCGTCTTCATCGCCTGGATCCATGCCTACAACATGCAATTCCATCTGGTTTATGCCGAGCTGAGACAACCGTTCTCTGCCGCATATGGCTTGGGGTGTCTTACACAAACGCCTTTGCTTGCCGCATTGGTTGGGCAGAGTGCTGTGTGTGATCATTGCGGAGCTCACGAAACCATCGAACATATTTTGTGTCAGTGTCCTCAGTACAACTGTCATATGCAGCCCCTGTCAGCTTTGCTTGCACGCCTCAACGACCAAACGCTTTCCGAAAAACCAATTCTAGATGGCCGGAAAGATTGAGCTCCACGCCGAAAAGCGATGAAGGCCCTCTTGAAGTTTCTACGAGCGACCCGCCTCGTCGAATGACTGTGACATTACAGTGTGTGTGTTTTCACTTCCCCTCATCTTTCTCATTTCCTCTTCCTTACTTTTCAATCTTCACTTCTTTATTGCCCAGTGCAGGGTATAGCAAGCCAGATACTTGCTTTCCTGTTAACTTCCCTGCCTTTTTTCAAAGAATATATCTCTCTTTCTTATCCGTATAGAGACCATAAGGTTTTTCTCAAATTAACTAGAGGGAACTTTGGTGCTGTGATTGTTCAGTGACCATGGGAATTGTTGGTATTAGATATATTTGCCTAGTTTTTGTGTTTACAGGTGGCAAACGCACTCGTGGCTTCGTTTATTGCACCGTTTTTGTTTCGTTTCAAATAGATGAACAAAACCGTTTTAACCTTCGTGAGCAGATTTGAAATGGTGCTTCTAAAAGGTGAAGGTGGTGAAACGTAACTGTCGACCATTTGCCGATTGTTATTTCGTAACAAAGTGGCTTTAAGCCACGAGAAGTGAGACGGAACGTAAAATACGAAGACTAGGCAAATCCATGTACTACTCATAATTCCGATGCTCGATGGAGTGCCATGCGTTGCAGCTCCTTAGACACTAGCGCCAGAATTACCTCTATTGTACATTTAGGAAACTATGTGCTAGAGATCAAGGAGGTTAAAAAAATTGCTGGAATGGAAATTATTTCACCGTAAGGTGGCGGCTGCAGTCGCTATTGAACTTAGGGCAATGCGAGCTGACGATTGAAAAGGAGCATTTTCCTCGCACGCTCAACAAGTTTACGTGGCAACATTTTCGGGTCAAATAGTTGTCTAAGTTCGTCGTTATGTTACTAATTTTCTTCGGTAAGCCTTGAATTCAAGGCACATTTTTATGAAGAATGAGTCACCGATACTCGTCTTTACGTGTTATTTCATCGTAAACAATGATTTTTTTTATTTTATAATCAGCGTAGCATTTAGACAAACAGATCAAGGCCACTTGATCTCTACGTGAGCCCCACATGAAAAGAGCATGTTTCCCACATCTTTGGAGAGCAAACGAGCAAACACTGGCTGCACTATCACTGGCAAAGCAATGCGGGAGCATGCACTGCAGCTACTTTTCAATGCGGAGCATTTTACAGTTGTTCCTACTCGCAAATCCAGCGTCGGTGGTATTGTTGACACCCCCACTGTGCATGCTCGCACCTCATGTCTTCAGTCATGCTACAGCAGTGCGTAGTAAACGTAACACAAACTAAACCCGTACAATGAATACAGCAAAAGTGTGATTTAGTTCATAAGCGCGCAAACAGGCACCCAGAATGAGCATGCCTGTTATAGGCAGAATGCGCTTCACTCACAAGTAGTAGTAACGCTTCATGGGTTTCGTGCATCGGTTCGGCAGACAGGAGAGTAGATATTACCAGTAAACTGTAGTCACTTCGTTATATTCGACGGCGTCAAATTGAATCGCACACAATGAAGCACCACTGCGTGTATTTGTATAAGCGCCACCGACCCGCCTATCTACACTACCACACGGGTGGTTCTGCCACCCATGGCCCGATCCAAATCGCGAATACCCCATAAAGAAGATGGGAGATGGCCGCCGTGGCAGCTCAGTTGGTAGCGCATCAGACGCGTTAATCAATGTTCGCAAGTTGGGTCCCTGCCCACGGAAATTAATTTTTTCGTCCTCATTTGTTTCTTCACATTTTCATTATATTTAATAACAATAACATCCCCTTTACACTACTTTATCTGTAATTACTCTTTATTGTTGCGTCTGACAAAGAAAAACGAACCCTTGAAACCCAAAGCTTTTTACACTCCTCATGATTCATTTTGTGCAGCTATGCGTGTATTTTCTTTCTTCATTGAAGTTATGAATAGGAGAGGTCATTGCCGTGTAGTGGCGCCGGCTACTCTTTTTCACTTAGATGCAAAATATGCAGTAAAAATAATATTAATAATAAAGGTTATAAAAGTTATACAGCCGAACATAAAATGTGCTTTTCCATGAAAATTCTAATTGGCAAAATAAGTACATATATAAACAACTATTGAAGCACAAGTTCCAAGTTGCAAAATAAGTTGACATGTAGATGTACAAACTAAAATATTTTGTATTACTCGACATAATCATAAAAGCAGAACAACAAAGCTAGTACACAAAGCACCAAACACGCTATAACAACGTTTGCTCACAGTAGGGAGAGGAAGGCAACATCGTGTACACTAAGTTGATATTTTCATTGGATATTTATTTGCGCAAAAGTTTTATTAAGTCGAAAAGCATTCTTTACTGAAGGTGATAGACTTAGTATTTTCTTTACACTGAATGTTCTTTGTGTAAAAGCAACGAGCTTGTGCGTATATCTTTCACGGTAAGTTATATTTTTCACACTCGAGTAGTATATGATCTACAGGGGCCGCCAAGAGCTCCCAGGCCACTATACCATGTATTATTATGGCAGCGTGGCCTGGAATTTTCGATCGCCCCTGTAAATCTTCGTAACGGTGGCCTCAAGAGCACTGAGCATTATAAGCAACCCTTATCCTGTATAAGAAGTGTCCCGTAATTGCTGTACCATGCCACAGGCGGGGAACTAATGTTCCGAATTTCTATTTAGGCTTAAATGTAAGGGAATGTATCGTTTTATGCATGGGACTATTAAATCCAGATTGTTTATCGAACCGTTTATTTTTGTTCGGACTACAAGATATCTATTCATGGAGGACATGGACTTCATTGCGTGAAAGAAGAAAATAAGTTTGCTCTGCATTGTTGTGAGCCAGATTTGGAGTTGCGTCCACTTCATTGTTTTCTGGAATGTTGCATATACCTTTTATTCATTTAAATTCTATCATGTGGTTCTTTGGACATGATTTTGCATGTTTTTAGAGTCTGATCTTGTAACGATGAGTTGAGAGAATTTTTATTGTTTCTTATCTATGCGAGAGTGTTCTACAAATTGGTAAAAATGACCCTTCTATGAGTCTTTCTTTTACTGATGTTGCAAAGATCAACTATGAAGAACAACCAGAGCAAAGAGTTTTGCAGTAGTAGAATACGTTACTTGTAATAATTTAAATGTCTGCGTTTACTCTCTTCCTCAACTGTGAACACGTTGTGGTTGAAATAGGCTCAATCAGTGCTTCACTACTAACCCCCTTAAAACTAACACGGCAAGGAGGACATGGCGAATTGGACAAAGATAGGTCCTCTCATTGAAACGTCGGCCAGCCTGTCTGAGACACTTCCACTGTTTTCACCCTGATTATTCGATCGGTGCTTGTAGCACTTCCATCTTCAACCAAACCAATCAAATTAACGGCTTGTTTTTAAATTAAAATTGAACCCAAACTGACGTACAGCAAACTTGTTTTGTATACCCACATGACAACCGTCTTAAAATGGCCACAGGTACTTACTTCCGATACATTTTTCTCAAAATTAATTATTTGTTCAGCGACTTCTTCCCGCTGCTTTTCAGGAAACCTTGGACTAACTAAAGTTAGTGCTTTTGTTATGAAGGTCTTGTAAGCTTCTTCTAATGCTTTTCTGGATCTTCGTAGTTATAATATTCTTCATCATTATCATCTCGTCGAGAGACAAAAGCTTCGTCTCCTATTGTACTCGCGCTATACAAAAAGAAATCTTTGGGCTTGCTCATCTGCAAAAACAAACAAAAGCAATAAATTACGCACTTTCATTTGTGGCTCAAAACACAATTCCGCCATTATGTTCCTTTTGAACCAAAAGAATATTATAGATTTCTTACTACTATAGTGGCTGTAGAATTTTCAGTTGATATGAAATAATAAAACAAAGGCAGTGGGCCAGTTTTTTTGAGAATATCTCTGTAATCGCTGTATTTCCCATTCTCGCCATTGTGCCGTGCTGGCCATTTTCCCAAACCATAAGTGCGAGGGTATCGTGGACCGCCTTTTGCAGCTTTTCCGGATCTTTGCCTAGAATAATTTTAAGTTGTAAATTAAAACATGTATGAACAAGAAACATTCTGTAAATATGCGCTCTATTGCATGATGCTGCTTAACTGTGATCTCGCCATATTATATTATTAAGGCACAAACTTCCAATGGCTCATTGGTCTAAATATCTCGGACGTTAGGCAGCATCATAAACACGAATGATACGAAGTTCTTTCGACAGAAATACGGTTTATTGATTCCAAACGATTAAGAGTATGTGAAGAATAATGTGATAATGAAACAAAGATGAAAAAAGGACGTAGATGAAGAAAAGGAAGAAGAAACTGTGTGTTGGTATATGATTATGATTATTTCTGTTGGCTATATTCGGCGAAGGGAAAAGCGTGAACATATTTCCTGTTAAGAAAGAAGAAGCAGAAAGAAAGTTAGCTTGTTCTTCTTACCCTCCTGTGTGCATGCCTTAAAGGCACTGATCAGTTTGTTCGTTGCATTATACAGTTGTGAAGATGATAAAGTAGCTACTTCAAGAAGACCTGAAACGAAATAAAATTAGTTGCTGAATACTATTGCAATAAGTTCCTACATATTTATACTAAATATCAGTTTGATTCGAGCGCACTCACCAAAAAAAAAGGATATTATAGCCTAATAGAAGCCAGGTTGAAAACGTGAAACACTAAACTTTTTTTTTTTACTTGGACAACATTAGTAAGAAAATTGCAATCTGGAACTACCGGTGTATTATTTGATGACAGTAGATCTTGCTGCGACATCACAGCTCATGGATGTCTGCCTGTGACAAGTATTAATGCCTCAGATGTACTCGCAGTGGCTAGCGTTGAAGATATAAACACGTTCTGGGCAGGCATCTGCTTCTTAAATAGTATAACAAGTACAATCACATCGTGGTAGCCCAAGGCAAATTCTTACGGAGAGATGTCTGAGCCCCTTCGAGTCAAAGGACAGCGTATGTAGTAATATGAAAAACTATACACTGCAGCAGCGGAGGGAGCGAGACGAAACAAACTGAAAGATAGTGAAACTAGCCACTTCTCCTACCGGCTGGCTATTCTGCGTTGTGGAAAGGCCGCGACTATTTTTCAGATATAATACCAAATTACTTTGACGAATCTTGTCTTTTTTTATATCTGTGGTGCGTTTTGACCAAGACAGCTAACAGTCAAACCGTTAATACACGAACCTACTGCTGGTTCAGCGCACAATTTTCCTGATTTTCCCGGCACAAACCGGGAGTTGAACTAGGCGTTTAAAGGCTGGTATTCAAACTAATCTCGCTTCGCGGGCGCATTAGAGTACACAGGCCGTGAGAACGCCATATTCGATGCCCACATTACGAAAGAAGAGGTTTTCGCGGCGGCCCAGGTCTACGGCGCCACATGCGCTGCCGTGTCGGACAGGTCTGACACAGCCTCATGAAATGTGAGGCCCACGGGACGGCTTATTGATCTCCCATAGACAATTACCAAGTACTCTAAATTCTTAAAACACCAGGCTTACGGAAACAGCACACGGCCTTATCAAGTGTGAGGCCCACGAGATAGCTTTAGGCTTTCCTCCTAAAGTATAGTACGAAGTGCTCTAAATAGTTAACAACTTCTTTCTAAACCACCCACCAACCTGAACTCTGCCCCAGAGTTGGATGGAATAACTAACGCTATGATCTTAAACCACAACAGCCAAGGTCCTTGAGCAGGTAACGCAGTATTTTAACGAGAGGTGTTGGTCCGAAGGTGACGTTCCCTCGGATTGAAAAGAAACCAAAGTAATAACCTTACTAAAGTCAGGCACAAACCATCGCCGGCTATGTCGTTGCCCTCAATTTACCTCTTAGAAAAGAAAACATTCTGACACGTTGCGATGATTGGCCGATCGGCCACTGTCCGTGCAAAAACTGCTTAAAAGCCATGCTCGTCTTTAGTCAGCTCACAAGGCAGTCAAATCCTTCTTGCGATTTCTGATGACTGCGAGCCTATGTGAACGCCGTTGACTTTTTTATAGTACCACTGCTGCATACGCATCAGCCCATTTACTGACAATAATATTCGCCCATCTCCCTTCTTTGTCTACCTCTCTATTTCATCTCTAGCCTCCTGCTTCCCATTTTCTCAGCGTAGGGTAGCCAACCAGGCATGTGCCCATGTTCAACATCCCTGCCTTGTCTCTTGTTGTTCTTCCTGCTATTTCTCTCGGAGCCCTGCGGCTTATTTCACTAATGTCGTGTACGGGCAAGCTCTATACAAGTGTGTGGTACGAACATGACCTCAGATTTACACATACAAACAATTTGACTAGCCGTCATTACTGGTTATTGCTCCTGATTGTCAACCAAGGATGGCTTCCTCCTCTTAAAGGAAAAAGCTATGAGTTGCGTGCCCCGAGGCGGCGAACTGCTCAAGGTCCTCGACATCAAAGAGGCATTTGATAATGTTTCGCACGACGCCATTCGCTCAGCGTTCAAGCAATCGTCTGCGGAAAGCACACATTTCATTTCTTTCTCTTTGGGTGGCCAGTCACCATTATGATAGATGAAACGAGGTCAGTGCCGTTGTCGAAGCCGAATAAGGGAACACTTCACGGGACAGTGATCTCCCCACTGTTCTTTACAACACTATGCGCAGACTCGCTCGCAAGCAAGACGTGATTCTGCATTTCGGCTATACATTAACAAAATGCGTTGCTGGGTTAATCGATTCACAACTTTCAGAAAGGAATAGCTCTAAATCACACAAGAAAGAGATGTACAGGACATGTGCTAGTCCTGTGGATCGGACCGACCACTTGTCCTGTGCTTCTGCGTTTCTTCTTTGTCCTGTACTATTTAGCGCCAACCATTCCTGAATGAATACACATTGTGTGCAGATTACATCACTCTGTGAACCATCACGAAGGGATGACTGGCACTAAAATAGCAACCCCTACAGGCTGCCGTGATGGCCGTGGTGGAGCAGGCAAAAAACAGTGGACTCAGTTGCGCAATGCAGAAACCCGAGCTCATGAAAATACGCAGTAAAAATTGCAGAAGCAACGGCGACATATACCTATAGCCAGTGACAATCTAAAAATAAAAAAAATGACAGATCCCACGTACAGTGGGAATCGATGATATGCGAAGCACGAATAAGAAAGGTTCCTATGTCACTTCAAAATCAGCACAACGTTACGAGATAGAGGTAAATGATGCCGTACATAACTTCCGTGCCATGATTATCATGTTTGGATGTGTCGTGTACCTTCGCCATCTATTCATGTCACGTGATACAAAATTTAATATATGTGGAGCTAGCGTAACGGCCACGAGCACGCTATTAGCGTGGTATGTTGTCGTGTTCTTACATGAGACGCGTGTCACGATTATCATGTCCGCACGAGTCATATATTTCGTCATCCATTGATGTCACGTAACACCAAATTTGGTATATGTGGAGCTAGCAACACAGCCGCGAGCGCATCATGAAGGGCCCAATATACTCCAATGTAGCGTTGACGCGCGCACACGCTGGGCACAGCGATGCGACATAATCAAAACGCGAGCTCTACATAGCGCCAGGCACGACCGTCACCCCCGGCACGACCAGCGTTTGTCGGCGCGGCCAGATAGCAACCGGCGCGAAATTCGCACCGATGCGTTACCCAGACAACACTGCGTCTCCCTCTTTTCGTGATGGAGGGACACAGGACGCGCTGAAACGCGCATACCTCAAAGCAGCGCGGCAGACGCCTGCGAGTATATGGCAGGACCTGCGCCTGGCGTCACGTGACGAAATCAACACCGGCGAGCACGCGCACCACCTCACGTCGAAATGTATTGGCCGCCTTGACTGTGGCATGTAGTCATGTTCTCATATGAGACGCTTCTCATGATTATCATGTTTGCACCAGTCACATACCTTCGTCATTCATTGACGTCACATATTACTAAGTTTGGCATATGTGAAGCTAGCGAAACGGCCACGAGCGCATCATGAGTGTGGCATGTAGTCATGTTGTTACATGACACGCAAGCCGTGATTATCATGTTCAGATGTGTCATTTACTCATGTTGTCCGTTCGCGTCACGTAATACCGAGTTTGGTACATGTGAAGCTAGCGAAACGGCCGCGAGCGCATCATGAGCGTAGCATGTATCGTGTTGTTACATGACACGCATCTCATGTTTATCATGTTGACACCAGTATCATACCTTCATCATCCGTTGACGTCCCTTAATACCAAATTTGATATAGGTGAAGCCAGCGAAACGGCCGCCAGCGCATCATGAGCGTGGCATGTAGTCATGTTGTTACATGACACGCATCTAATGATTATCATGTTTGCACCAGTCACATACCTTCGTCATTCATTGTCGTACCGTAATACCGAATTTGGTATATGTGACGCTTGCGAAACGGCCGTGAGCGCATCATGAGCGTGGCATGAAGTCATGTTGTTACATGACACGCATGTCATGATTTTCATGTTAGAGTCTGTCGCTTGTGTTCGCCATGCAATCATGCCATACCATACTTGTTATGCAACATCTCATGTGCACAAAACCACCGCAAGAGCTGTAGGACCATGAAATATAAATCATGACATTCTGACATACATGTCCCGATTTTCATGTTATGACTAGGCAAATATGTTCTTCATACAGTCATGTTGTGGCCATACCAAGTTTGGTATTGATTCCATTATCCAAACGGCCAGCAGAGCTAAAAGTCGTAGATAGATAGATAGATAGATAGATAGATAGATAGATAGATAGATAGATAGATAGATAGATAGATAGATAGATAGATAGATAGATAGATAGATAGATAGATAGATAGATAGATAGATAGATAGATAGATAGATAGATAGATAGATAGATAGATAGATAGATAGATAGATAGATAGATAGATAGATAGATAGATAGATAGATAGATAGATAGATAGATAGATAGATAGATAGATAGATAGATAGATAGATAGATAGATAGATAGATAGATAGATAGATAGATAGATAGATAGATAGATAGATATGCTCAAGTCACCGAAGTTCGCCCAAAAAATTCTTCACATTTAAAAGGGAGGCACAGGACAATAGCTCAAGAAACCGCGCAAACTGAACAGTTGAGCGTTGCGATATTGCAAAACACTTGTACCTTATACCATGCTCGGTTCACACAGATGCTCGCGACGCTGCAAGCGCTCATTCACGATATCGATATGCGTCTTCCAGGAGGAGTGAGTGGGTCGCCCCATGCGGAATACCGGGAAACCTTACTTCACACCGTTAACTGACAACGAGGCGCAGGATTACTTGGGGGGCAAAAAAAAAACAACAACACGTATACAGTCACCATGTATAACACACAAAAACCACACAAACACGACGCTCGCGACAGCATAACACACGGAACACGCTCACGATCTGGCAGTGGAACTGCACGGGGTTCAGGAGAAAACGAGCGCATCTCCAACAATTTCCACGAATCCGGGATTGGATTGGATTGGATAAACTTTTATTTGGTCCTCCAAAACACAGATCACTGTGTTGCGGGCAGCTCCCACGTGGGTACTGAGATGCCAAGCTCCTCAGCCGCCTCGCGGGCTTGGTGAACAGCCCAGAGCTGATCTGTCAAGGACGAGCTGCGGATTGCCGCCTCCCATCTGGCAGAGGTGATGTGCGATAAATGAGCGAATTTGGTGCACTGCCAGAGCATGTGTTCTAATGAAGCTATTTCCCCACAATGTGGACAAAGATTACTTGGGTATAGGTCAGGGTACATGATGTGTAACATTTTCAAAGTAGGGTACATCCGCGTTTGCAAAAGCCTTAATGTAAGTGCTTGGGGCCGGGTTAGATTTTTGTGAGGTGGAGGGAAAATCCTTCTAGACAGGTAGAAATGTTTAGTGAGCTCGTTATATGTTGTAAGAATTTCCCGGTTATCCCCTTCACCGGTAGAACGCATCCCCGGGGAGGCGCGGTTGGAGAGTTCTCGCGCCGCCTCGTGTGCTGCTTCGTTGAGATTGGGAGGGGAATCGTTGATTTGTCTAAGGTGAGCTGGGAACCAACTCAGAAGATGATGTGTTATGTTCTCGCCTTGCAGTATTTTCAGCGTTTGTTCACAGACCGTCCCCTTGGCGAACGCCCGTAGTGCTGCCATGGAATCACTGTAGACGACTTCAATGTTATCCATCTTGAGTGCTAAGGCGACGGCCACTTGTTCCGCAATGATTGGGTCTTTCGTCCTGACCGTCGCTGAGTTGACGACATGGCCAGCCCCATCGACTACCACTGCCACAAACGCTTTCCCATTGGCGTAGGAAGCCGCGTCAACAAATACGACCCCTCGTTCCTCGTTTGAGACTTGACGAAGTATAGTCCTGGCCCGAGAAACATGCATGGATGCATGTTTCTCGGTATAGGAGATACCGTGATAGTCTCCCTGATATTGTCAGGGATATCATTGTAATTGCGTCTGATTGCTATTGGGTGTTGGCCCAGCTCCTGCAGGATCATTCTCCCCGACCTTGTAGTAGATAACCTTGCAAACTGTGCTCTCTCTTGGGCTTCTGCTATTTCTTCGAGCGTGTTGTGTATGCCAAGCTCAAGCAGACGCTCGGTGCTGGTATGTATGGGTAGGCCCAGGACCTTCTTGATAACTTTCCTGAGGAGCACATTCAGTGTCTCGGACTCTGCTCTTGACCAGTTGTGCATTGCTGCATCGTATGTGAAGTGACTTAGAACAAACGCATGCATCAACCTGATGAGGTTGTCTTCCTTGATCCCATTTCTTTTGTTGGCCACTCTGCGTATGAGGTGCACCGCACTGTCTGTTTTCCGAGTTAACTTGGCTATAGATTTCCTGTTGGCGCCGGTAGACTCTATCAGCATTCCCAGGACTTTGATGGAGTCAACCCTCTGGATGGCATCCCCTTGATTTGTACGGAGATGGATGTCTATCTGGTTTAACGGCTTCCATCCCCTGGGCTTCGGTCCCCGGTGTGCAGTCCGATAAAGCAAAAGTTCTGACTTACTCGAGGAGCACTTGAGCCCGGAAGGGCGAAGGTAGTCTTCTACGGTGTCAATCGCCTCTTGCAGAGCGCTCTCAATCTGCCCCTCGCTTCCACCTGTGCACCAGATGGTAATGTCATCTGCGTAGATGCTGTGCTTCAATCCTTCAATGCTCGATAATTTCTTTGACAGTCCAATCATGGCAATGTTGAACAGCATTGGTGAAATCACTGCCCCTTGTGGCGTGCCTCTTGCTTCTAGTTCGATTGCTGCGGTCTCGATATCTGCAATCTTCATCACGGCTTTCCGATCTGTAAGAAAGGACCATACGTAGTCATAGAAGGCTTTCCCTAGACCAAGCTTGGAAATTGCTTCGAGTATGAATGAGTGGTGGATGTTGTCAAACGCTTTTTCTAGATCTAGGCACAGAATGGCTCTCACGTCTCTGGTTTCATTGTCAATGACCTGGTGTTTGATAAGCTTCAATGCATCTTGTGTGGATAGCCCTGCCCTGAATCCAACCATATTGTGTGTATATATGTTGTTATCTTCCAAGTATTTGTTTATCCTGTGCAGTATTGCATGTTCTGCGACCTTGCCGATACATGATGTCAAGGATATTGGCTTCATGTTGTCCAAGTTAGGGGGCTTTCCTGGCTTAGGAATAAGGATCGTGCTGGCCAGCTTCCACTGCTCTGGCACCCTGCCTTCTTTCCATGCTGAATTGATCATATCCCTCAGGGTTTCAATTGAATCGTCATCGAGGTTACGCAGGGCCTTGTTTGATATACCGTCCGGGCCAGGGGCCGACCTGCCGTTGAGATCATGCAAGGCTCTTCTGATCTCCTCGATGTTAAAGTCGCCCTCAAGACCTGGATTTGGCGTGCCCTGGTACTGTCTACTTGGTGGTGCCAATCCTCTTTTGATTGGGAGGTACTTATGCACGAGCTGCTGGACAATTTGCTGTTCTGTAGTGCGCCCTATCTCTTTATGCAAAATTCGAGCGATAACATGCTTTTGATTTGTTTTGGTGGTGTTTTCGTTGAGGAGATGCTTTAACATATTCCATGTCTTGCCATTGCGCATCTGACTATCGACGGAGTTGCAGATTTCGTCCCATCGCTGCCTCGATAGTGCGCGACAATGTTCCTCGACTGATCCGTTTACCTCAGCTATCTTCTTCCTCAGTCTTCGGTTCAAGCGCTGACCCTTCCAACGGTTCAGTAGTGCTTGCTTTGCCTCAAGAAGATGAGCGAGCCGGCTATCCATTCTTTCAACCGGAAAATCTGTGGTAATGGTGGAGGAGACGGATTTGATGTCATCTTTAATCTGTTTGACCCACTGCTCCAAGCCTTGTCTGTGGCCATCTTGTTCCCTTTCCATCCTTATCTTCCTGAACTTATCCCAGTCTGTGAAGTGAAATTCTCTCTGCTTTTTACGCTCCACGGAGAAGGTAGTGGCAAGAATGCAGTGGTCACTCCCTAGGTCTACAGCAAGGTTCATCCACTGGGCCTTCTTGATGTTCCTTACAAATGTAAGGTCCGGGGTGGAATCCCTGCAGCAAGATGTACCAAGCCTTGTTGGTAGGCTGGGGTCTGTGATTAGCGTGAGATCAAGTTCACTGGCACTTTGCCAAAGTCGATTTCCTTTCCCAGTGTTGTACTTGTAACCCCATGTATGATGAGGGACGTTGAAATCACCTGCTATGACGAGTGGACATTCCCCGGCGATATTAACAGCTTTCTTTAGAACCGTCTTGAACGCTTGCTTTTGTTCCTTTGGACTGCTGTATATACTCAGAATGAAAATGCTGTGACGGTTGCTGGTACCCGGCACGATCTCTACCAAGACGTGTTCCAACCGGCCTGCTTCTATCTTGAGGTCGTGGGTTACGTGCGTTAGTTTGTTGCATACGAAGGTGCAGACTCCCCTCCCTTCAGTATCCCCTATTACAGGCCGGAATCCAGGCAACGTTGCTTGCGGTGAAAGGGTCTCTTGTAATAATATAATATGAGGCTTTTCTTCGCTGCTCCTGATATACTGCTGCAGGGTTGCCTTCTTTTTAAGGTAACCTCTACAGTTCCATTGCCAGATACGAAATGCTTCACGTAGCGCTGCCATCATGGTTATTACATGGGCGGCCAGAGCCTGATGCTGCACCTGTCGACAGGTTTGGTACCACTAGTATTGGTGGCCGAAGGGGTGAGCTTGGTGCATGAGGAGGCCTTGCTGTGTTGTACAGATCTGCTTCGAGCTTTGTAATGCGCAAAGTCATATGCTCTTCCAGTGCCGCCACGCTTGATTGTAGCCTACCCATCTGCTCGCTAAGATTGGCTACTACTTTGCTGAGCGTGTCAAACACCTCTTTCATATCTGACATGGTCGTTTGGTTGGCTTCCACGTGTTCTGCCATGACTGCCCTCTTTTTTGTGGTTCTCGAGTCCCCCACGTTGTCAGCCACAGGGACATCAACTGGCTGAGGCATTGGCTGTGAAGATTGCGCGCTGGTTAGCTTAGTGAGAAGAATTTTTATTTCCTTTAACTCAGCTGATAGCTTCTCATTCGATTTTGTAAGTCTCTCGTTTTCTTGCTCTAGCTGTGCAATTCTATCATGCTCTGGCAGCTTACCTGTCATAATAAATAAATCACCTCTGCCCCGCCGTTGCGCACTCGCTCAGCCCAGCTGCCTTTCGAAGTAACTGCAGGCGTCCTCCCCGGGTGTGAAGCCGTGATCTCGAACTGAACGCCAGGCAGCTGGCCATTCGGGTGCCGCCCAGGCTGATCCCGATCCTGATGGTGACCTTGAGAACTCGAGCGCCCCCGTGATTGGGAGCGGGCCTTGGGTCTAGAACCTCTTCTGTAACGCGACCTCCCCCTGGAGTGGGGCCGCCTTTCCTGTTCTTGTGTAGTCGGGATGCTCTGGGTCCCGTATGCTGGAATAAGCTGCTTGTCATTGATGTCTGGACTCGATGTGATTGATGCGTCCCGGGCTTCTGCGGCTGCTCGCGATCTTTCCCAACGTCTGCGTCTGACGACGTATGGCACTAAGAACTTGTTCTTGCACTCCTTGTCTGCCGTGGGATGGTGACCGTCGCACAGCCTGCATCTTGGATTGCACTGGTGCAGGCTATCTGGGTTCTTGATCTCGCAGCCTCTGCAGATTGTTTCAGCTGGGTTCGGACAGACGTCAGACCGATGTCCCAGCTTTCCACAGACGTAACAAATATCGATGTTCTTGCGGTAAAGGGAGCACTGCAAAAGTGAAGGTCTATATCTCACGAATCTGGGCACCTTGTGTCCTTCGAACGCTATGATGATTGTCCCGGTGTCCTTGATTCTCTTCGCCTACAGCGCGAGCGGGTTGTTCGCGTTCACAATCTTTCGGGTCAAAATGTCCTGAGTATCGCTTACGGGGATCCCGCGAATCACTCCTTTACAAGTGTCGTGGGGTGCCGCGGCGTACGCGCTAACCTCGAAAACTTTGCCTCCAATGTCAATTTGCTTGACCTTGAGGTATCTTGAAGCTCTGTCTTGGTCCGGAGTGCTTGCCACCATAATGTTCTGCTGCAAGTTGGAACAGATGATGTCCTGCATGGCCTCTTCCTCTTTGACGCCGGCCGCCAGTACTATCGCGTCTGCCACGGCTCCAGTGCCAATTCTCGAGCTATTTAATCCTCCACGTGGTCGTAGCACAATTTTGCTGAAGTCCTTAGGTAGTGGCGGCATGCGTCCAGCTCGCACGATTGTATGCTTGGTGTCATACCTACTACGACTGGCTCGAGCGTCTCCCGCAACGCCGGCCTCGGTCGAACCCTTGGCAGCAGGAACGCTAACCGCGGCTTGCTTATTCCTTGAGCGTCTCGTTTCGGCTTCCTTCCAACCCATTTCTTCCGTGCAATCCTCTGGAGAGATGTCCTCTCCATCTACTTGGTATTCCATTCTCAGTTGCAGATACTGGAACGCGCAGAGCGTTGAGTCGCGTTGGCGCCGGGCCGGCGCATCGGCGACAATCGCCTCCTTGGTTAGGCCTAAATCCCCCGGTGGCGTTGCCGTGTAAAAATGTCCCAAAAAACGGTTTAAAAGTCCACTCACCGGCACAAAGGTGGTATCTGCTGATTCCTTGAGAACTTAGGCACACGATGAGAGTAAAAACTCGGCGACAAATTCGTGAATACCACAGGAAAGCATTCTTGAAAGCAGGAGCCGATCTTCGCGCGTCCGCACTGCACGAATCCGGGAACACCCATATGTAATACTATTACAGGAAACAAATAACCCGGTCAAGCTGGTGGGGTACAAAGCTATAGATGAGGCTGTGAAGGCGGGAGCACCGCCGGTCGCGGCAACGCTAGTGCGACGCAACCTCACCGTGGCGCAAGGCAAACTTACAAACGTCAGCATACCGCACGTACTCATAGAGCTCATTCTACCGAAAAGGCGTGGCTCTGACATGTTTATGCTGAACGTATATAGCAGACCTAAAGCCAAACATCGTTTAAGCACGTTACTGCGAAAGGTGCGCAGAGCAGCTGGCGACGGGCCCTTGCTCATCGTAGGTGACTTCAACGCGCCCCACGTGGCTGGGGGGTATGGATACGAAACGCCAAATGGTAAGAGCCTTTGGGACAATGTGCAGACAGAGGGGCTCGAGCTTATAAAAGTGCAGACAGAGGGGCTCGAGCTTATAAAAGACTCTTCTGCGCCTACGCGCAAAGGCAACAGCGTATGTGCGGATACTTCACCCGACCTCATGTTTAAGAACGTCGCTAGCGTGCAATGGCAAAATACGCAGGAGTCTCTGCGTAGTGATCACTCAGTGATCGAAATCGAGGTCGACGCTGGACGTCACCACCACCTTCATTGGTACGCCGGCAAAGGCAAGCATCATCGGCTAGTGGATTGGGACGCGTTTCGCAAAGTCCGGAGAGAGCGGAAACGTGACAGCACGGCTATCGAGGATATCGAGAGCTGGACCGCCGACGCTTAGGGGTGATATAAAAACGGCAACGCGGGAGGTTCCACTGGAATCAGAGATAAACGTAATAGACAGCAAACTCCTACACATGTGGGAAGCCAAATGCAGCCTGCGAGACAGGTGGAAGCGTCAACGCCACAATGGAACGCTAAGCAGACGCACGGCATGGCTAAGCAGGGATATAGAAGAGCATGCTTTACAAGTATTCAGAGCGCAATGGGAGGCGACGCGTAACGGGATGGAGAACCAGCTGGGCTTGGCCAAGACTTCGAACGTTGTCCGGCAACACTTGGATCCGGAGGAGACCAAAACAGCGCACGCACATAAGCTAAACAAGTTACTGCGCGAGTACGAAAGCACGTCCACGGATTTTTAGGAGCGAAGCTCCTTATAGCGGCACCCGTTCGTCTCCCGTAGTATGTAACAAGTATAACATCTTGACCTCCAAGGTGGTGCCGGCGAGTGACTTCTTCTGTGCGTTGTTGAACAATAAAAATAGTGCTCAATGTACATGTCAATGGCTGCTAATGGGGAATGAGAGACAGGAGCATCCGGCTTTTAGTTAACGCGCAGGCTGCGATCACCATTAGCAGCCATTGGCATGTACATTGAGCACTATCTGACAAGAAAGGGTTGCTACGTTATACTCGCTGGGTGTAACCTCCTTAGCTTTAGAAAGGTTTAGCGAGCGTTGAGCCGCAGTACCATGAGTACAATGAACTAGTATATACCATGAATGAACTCGAGGTGGTTAAAAATGGGAAGTAGATACGAAGCGCAAGCCGTAAGAAAGTAAAAGCCGAATTCTCCGCCACTCATTTCCCATTAGCAGCCATTGGCATGTACATTGAGCACTATCTGACTGAAAAAGTTTGCTACGTCATACTCGCTGGGCATAACCTCCTTGGTTTTCGAAAGGTTTAGCGAACGTTCGGCCGCAGTGCCATGAGTACAGTGAACTAGTATATACCATGAACTCGAGGTGGTTAAAGGTGGGAAGTGGACTCGAAGCGCAAGCCGTAAGAAAGTGTGCGTGTGCCACCTCTTGTTTAGTCCTTGGAATGTCCGCTGGATGGCGGTGCTTCTATATGGGGAATATATGATGAAAAGATGCGAGATGGGGGTACTTGGAGTGTTGAATAGATGGACGAACGGACACATAGACAGATGCATGGATGGACGCATGAACGGACGCAGGGGCGGCTGCATGGATGAACGCAGGGACGGACGCACGAACAGACGCACGCATGGACGGTCACACTGACGGACGCATGGACGGACGGAAGCAAGAACGAATGGACGGACGAATTCTTCGCCCCACTCTCCATCATTCACTCCGTGGATATGCTGCCATTTTTTTAATGACGTGCGCAGCTGCTACTTCACGTCTTCAAGGCCTATCGCACACCCGGAATACGGACGGGATAGTGAGAGTTACGGGAAGCTAGACAAGAACTTCGGCGTGGCAGAGGTGAGGGCAGTCGGTACTGCACAAGCTCAACATGAAATCGGAACCAGGCCCGGACGGGATAACAAACAAAACACTGCGTAACTTAGACGATGACTCGATAGCACAATTGACAGCCCACATGAACGAGAACTCGTGGAATACTTCGCGCATAATTATGATCCCCAAACTGGGCAAACGGGTAGAGATTGACAATCTTCGACCGATATCTCTGACTTCCTGCGTTGGTAAGGCCATGTAACACGTGTTTCTCACTCGTCTTACCAACTACCTCGATGACCGATACATGCTCCCGCACACGATGCTGGGTTCCGTCGTAACCTTTCCATGCAAAACGTTGTGCTTCAACTCAAACATGATATCGTAGACAATACCACGCGATCTACAAAAGCAATACTCGGGCTCAACCTCAAGAACGTGTTCGACAACGTTAATTACGCCGCAATACTTGGAAGCATACGAGCATTGGAACTGGGCGAAAGAACGTACCACGTACGGGATTTCCTTACAATACATGCACCGGGTCCGCTTAATGATCGGTGGATTAGAATCGCAAGATAGAGACATGGGTTGTACGGGCACGCCGCAGGGATCCGTAATTTCGTCCATGCTTTTTAACCTCGTCCATGTCGGGTTACAACAAAAATTAGTTGAGATAGAAGGCCTCTATCACAACTTATACGCCGATGATATCACCCTCTGCGTCAATGATGATGATCAAAACTTTATTACTCCCGAAAGAGGGGACCGGCCGAGAGGTCGGCTACGCTTCTTAGAGGAGGTCAGCGGGGATACCTTGGGACACCCTCTGGGTTGCCGAGAGAAATGATGGACAGATCTAGCAAACGTTGCAGGAGGCGGTCGACGTGATACAGGACTATACCTTCTCGACACGGGCCTTGAATGTTCCATGGCAGACTCAGAGCTCCTTCTCGACAGACCCACATGCAGGAACCGTAAACCCAAGAAAGCTGATTCCTCTAGCAAGCGTGCAGACGGAGATAATAAAGTAACGTCGGACGGCGCCGTCAGCCCACAAGTTTATTTATTTATTTATTTATTTATTATTTCGACATACTGCCAATCCCATCAGGGATTTTAGCAGGAAGGGCGTGAACATAAACATTCGAATAAGTACACAATAAAGACATACATCGCGATAAAGTACAGAATTAAACTAACAGAATCGGATCATTTAACAATTTCAGATCAAAGAAGGCATAAAACATTAGTGTAAAGAAAAGTTGTCAGAAGAAAATAAATGCAGCGACTTGGTTGACACATTGGTTGACATATTGGCATATGCATCAAGAAACACAACAAGAAATTACAGCAATAAGAAACTACCCTACAATATGGCGAAGTATTTCAAGGAAGGGCAAATTTATACACACTAAAAAACAGAAACATGTTCAAGAATCAACAGAGCGATTTCTCTTCACCTGGATTCAGTACTAAAAATTGCTTAAAGAAAAAATATGATGACATGATACTTCGCTCGTACAATGTTCACACGAACACACATATTAAAATCAACCAGGTGATTCCGTTTGTATAATACAAAGTTCATTTTCGACAAGGGTTGGAAATTTTGGTAATTCGGTAGTGCTGGAGATACTCGGATCCAGTTTATTCCATTCATTAGTGGCTAACGGAAAGAATGAGTACTTAAAGCAGTTTGTGTTGAAGGAGTATTCGTTAAGTCTCATTGGGTGTTTTTGGCGTGTTGTTCTAGTTTGATCAAACGTAAGATAGGCGGATACATCAATGTTTAAATGACCATCTATTAATTCATGTATGAATTTTGCACGTGCTAACCTTGTTCTATTCATTAGAGTAAGTAATCCAGCTTTTTTAATTAGTTTAGTCGGAGAATCTGTATGTCTGTACTTGTTGTAAATGAACCTCATAGCTTTCCTTTGTATTCCTTCCAGTTTCGTGATTTGCTGTTTTGTGAATGGTGACCAAATAATATTACCGTATTCAAGTAATGATCGCACAAGGGAAGTGTATGCAAGCAGTTTTAGAGAAGGCGGGGCCTGGCGAAGCCGGTATCTGAGCGTAAACAAGCGGCGTAGTGCAGCTGAAGTAACGTAACTTATGTGTGCATCCCATCTTAGATCTTCAGTTATAATAATTCCAAGATATTTATGCTTACTTACTCTAGTTATGGGAATGTCATTAATGGTGTAAAGAAAATTTGACCTAGTTTTTTTTCGACTTACTGATAAAATTGTACACTTGTTAAAATTAAGTGACATCTGCCATTTACGGCACCAGCAGGAAACATCTTGTAAAGCACTATTTAAAGCTACATGGTCCTCCGTTGAGTTTATTTCTCGATATAGCACGCAGTCATCCGCGAATAATTTGATTTTTTCCTTAATATTTGTAGGCAAATCATTAATAAAGAGCAGAAACAAAATTGGCGCCAGCACACAGCCCTGCGGAACTCCAGATGTGACGGAGGTGGTAGCAGAGGTTTCATCGTTAAATTCCACATACTGTGTACGATCAGTAAGATAATTTTTGATCCAGTTAAGAACAGTAGATTTTCCTAAGGTGGCCTCAAGTTTTTGAAGTAGTTTCTTGTGTGATACCTTGCTTTGGTGCTTTGGCAAAATCGAGGAAGATTAGATCAGTTTGTTTTTGGTTGTCAATACTCTGGGATACCTCATGTGTTAATTCCACTAATTGGGTTATGGTTGAAAGACCTCGGCGAAAGCCATGCTGATAGGGAGATAATATACGTTTTTCTTCTAGGAAAACAGTTATTTGTTTAAGAATTATGTGCTCCATGATTTTACAGATTGTACATGTCAGGGATATAGGTCTAAAGTTAGATATATCATTTCCGCATCCTCCTTTATGCACAGGAACAACTTTGGCCTTTTTCCACTCCACAGGTAAAGAGCACGTTGATAGTGATTTGTTAAACATGACGCACAGATATTTAGCTAGCACCTCTGCATATCTTACAAGAAAGATGTTAGGAATGTTGTCAGGCCCTGCTCCTTTTTTTGTGTCCAAGTTTAACAAGAGATTTATGACACCGGCCTCCTTGACAATAATCGATTCCAGGGTACCTTCCGCACTAGTGTCGATGTCTGGAATGTTTCCGTCATCGACAGTGAATACAGACTTGAAATAGCTGTTCATTTTGTTTGCAGTGATCAGGTTATCTTTTTCCGGGGGTGTGTTGCTTTTGTTGTTTTTTGCAGGCTTTAGGTAGTTCCAAAACTTGCTGGGGGAATTTTTTAGAAAGTTTGGCAACGTTTTAGTGAAATAGTTGCTCTTCGCTGTTTTGATTTTTGTTTTTAGGTCACTCACAGCAGCAGTCAAATTATTTACTGTTACTGCTCCGGGTTTTCGTTTCATTCTCTTTCGTATTCGCTTTACTTTGCGTTTCGCATGTATTACCTCACGTGTTATCCACGGGTTGTGTTTCTTAATTTTTTTCACTCTAAGAGGTACAAAGGTATTAATACAGTGGTGCATAATTTCTTTTAACTGAGACCATAATATTTCAATGGTCGTGGAACTATCATTCGACAATTCTTCGAAGGACGGAAAGTTTATAATTAGATAATTTAGTATGCTGGTGTCGTCAGCATATTTAAAATCCGGGTAAGTAATTTTTATGTTCGTTGGTTCTATTTTATCACGAAAGGGGACAGTGCACAAAGTGAGCTTGTGATCAGATATGCCATCCATAACTTCAATCTTTGTTTCATCGGCTGGGACGTGGTTACTCAAGAATATAAGGTCAAGAATATTTGAAGTTTCTCCCTGGACACGTGTTGGTTGGTTGACTACTTGGTGAAGATTAAATCGCAGCATTGTGTCGATAACGACATCTGAGCATGCGGAATGAAATTTCATGGATTGCCAGTCGATATCAGGAAGGTTAAAATCACCCATCAAGATGAGTCTTGCACTTTGTATGTTTTGTTCAATGTAGTTGTATAGAGCGATTGCATGCTATCTTCGCCAGAAGTAGGACTGCGATAGCAGCAGCCCACAATTGTTGTGTGAAGGCCAAATTTTAGTTTCAGAAAGACAGCTTCTACACCTTCAACCTCTGGCAGCACAGTGTATTGTATTTCGCGTTTTATCATTAACGCTACTCCACCGCCTCGTGTCGGTCTGTCCTTCCGTATTATATTGTAGTTTGGGGGCGTTACTTCACTATCTAAAATGTCATTATTTAACCAGGTTTCGGTTAAAGCAACAAAGTCTGGCTCAAGGTCGAGAAGTAGGCATTCAAGAGATTCTAATTTGTTTAAGACACTTCGGCAATTCACATTTATAAACCTCAACTGGGGCGGTTTCGAGTGCGAGACGCCGGCCCGTCGCTTGGCAGGTTTTTTTTTTTTTTTTTTTCCAGTTGAGGGATTTTTCGCCTCGCCAATCATCACTTTATCGTTTACGGTGTCATCCCAGCGATAAAGAATACGGTCTATACTAATTTTGTCGTGGACAAGATGTACCTTTTGCCCGGATTTCTTATTTGGTTTCGCCGAGTCCCACAATTTTTTCCTTATATTACGCACACGCTGGGAAAAGTCTTCACTAATTGATATGTCGGTATCCTTTAGTTTATGACAGTTTTTCAAAATCTTTGTTTTGTCTCGATCATCAATGAGTTTGAAAATTATTTTAACAACATTAGGAGTACTAGGCTTGCACCTGTCGGCCAATGGCCACAACAGTGAAACCATACGCAGAGTAGAAGGTGCTGTCGATGGAACACTCCGGCTACTGCAGTGAATAACAAATCGCCAAAGTGGAATGAAAGAAAGCAATACCATTCGTCTGGTACATGCTTTTGTAATGAGCCACATAACTTACGTCGCCTCCTACCTTAAGTGGCAGGCGACTGAACGAACCAAGCTAGGCCATCTCATCCGCAAGGCGTACAAACGTGTAATAGGCTTACCAATAAATATTAGCACAAAAAAAAATTCTCGAGTTGGGGTTGCACAATACCCTAGATGAACTAATCGAAGCACACAACATCGGCCAGTATGAACGTTTGGCGAGAACCATAGCCGGTCAACAGGTCATAGACTGGGCATAAACTACCACACGCAGTGTGGCAAAAAGGTCGGGATATATACCCAGACATAATCGCGGTCGCATCGTCGTTCTGCCGTCGCCCAGGTATATGCATCCCACTCATCACATTGGTCGGCGCCACAGACGCGCGCTAAATCTGGAAAAAAAGTTCGGCAACGGTAAAGACACCGTTTACGTAGGCGCGGCTCGTTACGAGCGGCAATGCGGTTTTGCCGTATACCTATAACGAATCACGCAGGAACTTGAATCGCGAGCGCTACAATGAGCTGGCCAAAAAAGCGTTGATAGCCCTCGCGATAGCTACCAGGGACGCCGAAGTGATAATAGGCGACTCTCACTTGGCCCTACGCAACCACGCCAGTGGCCGGATCTTCCGCGAAGCAGCGCACATTCTCAAAATTCGCGAAGACACTATTTGCCTCAAAAATGACAGTTTTCACGTATGGACCCCCGGCCGCCTACACAGATCCTCCACTCGCGGGCAACGCGACTGACTACCCACGCCACGGCTCGAGCTCGGCGCCTGCCGGCAGCCCCGATGTCTCGCAGACATCGAGAACAGTGCCGGAGTGGAAGTGGGGGGAATCGCATGACAACTTTGAGAAACATTACCCAACACTACAGTCTGAGCAGGAGCAAATATTCATCACCACACAAAACACTAAACAAGAAACAGGAGGTTGCCTGGAGACAATTACATACTCGCACGTACCCGAACCCAGTGATCCTACGCCTCTGTTACTCAGACATTTATACATCCTACGACTGTAAAGAATGTGGAGCAAGAGCGACGCTGCAGCACATGCTGTTCGCGCCTCACAGTCTCGAACCGCGAGGCGCGATGGGAGGCGGCTCTGCTCAGCCGTGACTTCGCCGATCAACTGTGTGCAGTCCGGCACGCCCACGAAGTCGCCCTTGTCCAAGGACTCGAGGCCGTCCCCTATAGGCTGGGATGCTTGAAGCCCCACCCCGCTAAATACTGCCGGACTGTGTGAATAAAGTTTTTAATCTCTCACTCCACCCACGGGGCCTCATTGCCCTTATTTTTCATGGCTCCGCGCTACAAAGGAAGTAGTTCTCAAGCAGTGGCCATAATTTTCACGCATACAACTATTATCTTAAAGCACTTGATTGGTATTCAAATAAAGAATCCGAAGATCGATGAATAAACTACACAAGGCGCGGACTTCTAGGTCAGCTTAGCAATACATCTTTTGTTTAAATCGCACATCATATATGCAGCATATATACTCTCGATTCGTTGATATACGCGAAATATCACATGTGATTTGTCTCCTGCGCTATTTTGCCATGCAGCGCCCCATCCTTTTTTCTTTGTCTCGCTTGAATATGGTCCACAATCAACCGATCAAACTTAATTTTTTGTGTCCACAACTGCGCAAGCGGCGATAACAGCGTGCAGCCGAGAAGCGAGAAATCCTGATATGCTCGAGCGCTTAGTGCTGATATTGTTCACGTTCATTCAAGAACTACGGGGCGAGGAGGGTGCATTGTGTGTACAAAAGAGAGGAGAAAATCACCCCCTCGTCTTTAAACACGGGGTGGTGAGTGGCCCTTTAATTAAGGAAATGCTAAGGCGATGTATGCAGCTAAAGTAGCAGTGAATAAAAGCTGTAGGTGATTTTTTTCTTGCTTCAACAATTTGCACTTCATGGTGTTGCCCTCACCCCGTCCGCCCTTGAATGTTCAACTTTCTGAAAGTGGGGCCCAGTTTTGCTGCAACCGAGGCCACTACGTTGAATGAATGTGTCTCTCCGAAGGTGTGTCTGTGCAGGCAAGGGGGTTTTCTAACTCTAGGGAATGCAAGTGAATTGCACGCCAGACTTTGCTTTCACAGGGGAACGCAATGCATCCGTCATTTTTTTTTTTCATAGGACTCTACTTCAGTATAAACAAGTGATCTCTACACGTAATACATGCGCGCAATACAGGAAAAAAGAAAAGCACAAGAAGTAAGACTTTCCAATAAGATATCGTTAAGGGTGATACAATGCCTTAAAAAACGAAGTCTTTTTCTTTTTTTCTTTCTATAATAGCTTTAGCGGCGTCGTTTGAGTGACTATCACGATCGATGCAACTGATCGTGATTGATAGCAATCGCTGCGTCGGTATCACATAGCTCGCGTCATTTGCCAGTTTGAAAAACCTCGCACGGGGCTTTTTATGCAAGCCGTTCGTACTACGAGCGTGAGACAAGCGCTTACGCAACGTACACTTTAATCTGGCACGTAATTAGAAGCCGGTAGCAATAGGTACCCTTAAAATTACGCAGCTATGCCAATCAGCACACATCAAAATAATCACACACACACACACACACACACACGCACGCACGCACGCACGCACACGCACACACATACAATGACCACAATTGCATACATCAATGCATATTCTCCCAACCTGGTTTGTTTACTCTCGTACTGTGTCAAGCTAGCTTATCTTCTCGGTTGCTTTTTTTCTCACACCTCGCCCACACTTACGAGACTTATATGGGCAAACAACACAGTGCATATCGCAAAAGATCACTAAGATTCCCACGTTGCGACACCCAAGTAACACATTCACTCAAGCACATGTTGGCAATGCTGATGCCATGACTTTAGCGGGCGTTAGCTCTCACAGATGCGCACATTCCACGAAACACAGGCACGCACATTCAGACTTCACCTTCACCTTACTGCACACGAATGACCAAGACGACAGTCGTCGGGAGTGGTCATCCTAGCGACGCAGAGAATAGGCGCAGTGTTGCTGCTTCACTCTGCCAAACTGGCTACCTTCCAATGCGTTGTGTAGACCCCTTTGATTATGAATTGCTACTTTGCTTTGTTTGTATTGGCGATCTCTCCTACTCGACCGCGCTGTATTCTGCACAGCAACGCAAGATCAACTATTTGCGCCTCTAAAGTGTATTGAATGATCCAGAAATTATTACTTGCCTATGAGGTCTTTTACCGCTTTGTCTTTTAGTTCCTTTGATTTCAGCTCCCTACTTCCGTTCCATTTTCCGCAAACGTAGTTATGAAAATTGTCGCAGGCATTCGATGATCCCATTTGAGCTTTCATCTGCGAAACTGCATAACAACAGTAAGTTGTGCTATATCAGCATAGCTGTTATCTACTTAGTGGTACAAACACGTGTTATAACAGCGTCTATGTGTATCTTGGATACCTAGCCTCAAACTGAAGTAATTAACACAGGAACATTGAAGGAAGTGAAACTAAGTCATTTTTCGCGTCACATTGCCACAAAATTGCCAAATAATATTCCGATAACTCATTCAAGTGAGCTTCACTGAGGACCAATGTGCACACATGGCTGAAAGTTATAAAATCCTGTGAATCACGCAGTGCATTGGCGAAGCCAGGCAGAAAGGCTCGAACACCCCCCTCCCCCATTTTAGGTTTTTTACATATACGTGAAAGGCATTCATAAAGTTTGTATCATTGGCGCGAAGACAGCAAAAGCAAGGGAATTTGAGTGGAGGTTTATTATGTCTCTACATGAACACCCAACGTCATTTATTTCGACCAGCAAGGTATAAGCCGCCATCGGCCATTGCAGTATATAGAATCCTTCATCTTCAAGTTCAAAAAAAGCGACTTCATTGATGGCTTCTTCGTTGCACTGAAAAATGTGCCTAATTGGGATATATCACTTGGAGCGTGCTTAGGGAAATAAGGCGGGTGAGACAAACTATCATAGACTAAGTAGGCTCCATGCGTCACGGTCAGCTGCACCGATGGGTGTTTCCATCTTTCTTTTGGCACCGCAGTTGTATTGCGAGGTGTTATAAAGAACAGAAGTTTTGTATCATGCTAAAGCTAGACAGATGCAGACTTATTTTGATGCCTATTATGTAGGTTTTCATAAATGTATGACAATGTTATTACGACCTTCATGGAAGCCTTTCGTAGACACAAATAAGAACACATGCAAAAACGTATACAAAGGGTGGTTGAACCAGCCCCCGGAAAAATGTGTGGCAGGGCCCTGCAGTAATGCTATCTATATAACATTTAATTACAGAAGGACATCCCTCTAGATTATTCATAGACGTCGAAGGACGTCCAAGTATTAAACCTTTATACTATATCATTCAACAAACAATACTTCGACCACACAATCATCTGAAGAATGATAAAGCGTACATTACCTAGTTGAGCACATTCTTCGGTGATGCAGGCATCACCACCATTAATCAGTTTTTCATCACCTAAAAAAAACGAGAACTACATTGTTAGGTTCTTTCTTCATATGAAGAGCATCAATTTAGTTAATTAACAGCCACTAAATGTATTGTTATTCCAAAATTGGGCCCTAAATAGCTTAGTGTGTCTAAGATTGTGCCTTCGGCAGTGTGCTGCTTGGAAAGAAAAGAGTAATGGAGAAAAGCCAACCGGTGAGGTTAGCCAAAGGATCGCCCAGTGAAAATATTTTGAAAAATTGCGGCAAATTTGACGCGTTGTATAATCAATTTCATGGGGGGTGGTCAGCGAGGAGCTGTCTTGAATGGATTGCTTAAGGCCAAAGCGCCTTATACGCTGTGACTCGGTTCATCCTCCGTAATAGCCTGGTAATAGCCACCCATTACTTCTCATGATGTTCACTAGATGGCGCTGCGCTGTTGCAGTACGGGCCCTCTTTCGCCATTGCTGTTCACACTGTACGTTAGAGGAATGGAAAGACGACTAGAGGAGAGTGGATTGGGCTTTGATTTGTCACACCGAAGCAATGGAGTGTTAGTGGAGCAACGGATTCCGGGATTGATGTACGCAGACGATATAGTGCTGCTGGCGGATAATGCGGAAGAACTTCAAAAACTGGCTGACATTTGTGGTGATGAGGCAACGTACCTAGGCCTACATTTTAACCCACAGAAATCTGGAATCATGGTGTTCAACGAGGAAGCTCACGTAGCACCAATAAGGATACAACAGTAAGCCATACCATTAGTAAATAAGTACAAATACTTGGGGATCTGGCTTAATGAAGGAAAAGGCTACCTGAATGCTCATGAAGAACACCTCAAATTGAAAGGGAGACGAAATGCAGCAGTAATGAAACATAGAGCACTTTGGGGACACAATAAGTACGAGGTAGTACGAGGCATCTGGAAAGGGGTAATGGTGCCGGCGCTCACGTTCTCTAATGCCGTATTATGCTTAAAGTCAGATATCCTGTCGGGGCTGGAGGTTAACCAAAAGGCAGTCGGCAGGTTAGCTCTGGGAGCTCACAGTAAGACTACAAACGAGGCTGTACAAGGCGATATGGGTTGGGCTTCATTTGAGGCGAGGGAAGCACAAAGTAAAATACGGTTTGAGGAGCGACTTAGACATTTAGATGAGAAGAACTGGGCAGCCAGAGTGCACAGATACCTGTACCTGAAAAGTGTGGACACCAAATGGCGGAAGAGGACGCGAAAGCTGGCGACTAAATATAACTTGACCGCGGCAAATAAGCAAAGGGGGCCAGTTAAAAAGCAAGTGAGGGAAACAGAGACGCTCATGTGGAAAGAGAGGATGGAAAAGAAGGGATCAAGGCAAGCAAACAAGAGATCCGGAAAGATAACTTTTATGACAACAATAAAGGTAGTGCGTTGCTCTTTGAGGCGCGGGCTGGCTGCTTGAGAACTCTAACTTACAGGAGCAAATATTCGTCACAGGATGAGACATGTGTTGGATGTGGCATAAATAAAGAAACAATCGACCACATAGTCATGGAATGTCAAAAGATTCAGCCAGATAGAAATGAGGGGAAGGTCACACTTCCTGAGGCGCTGGGCTTCGCGGTTGATGGAAGCATTAACTGGTCAGCAGTAGGTATTACTAAGCAGCGGCTGGAGTATTGGTGGAGGAAAAGCAGAGAAGTTGATAAAATAACATCCCAGCCAAGAGTAGCGGCTGGGCAAAATTAAAAAGACATCCGAGTTGAGGGACAGAATTTAAACTCGAACTATTAAGGTAGGCTAGATGGCGCATGCCGTCACCCCGATTCAAAGGGGAGGCCTTTAATCATCATCATCATCATCACGGTGGATGGACGTGTTTTCTGAGCGCTCCCGATCGACTGCGCAGATAAGTGTTTTTGCATGTTTTGAGCTTGTCTTTATAATTATGAGGCAGCAGTTGAAATCTTCGTAGCACTTATTTTATGGTACGGGCTTTTTCGGGGGCCAGTCACCAGGTATTTATTAGTTATTGTGGGTGTGTGTTTGAGTTTTTTGTTGTTTTTTTTTCTTTTGCCACCACGTGGGGGAGGTGCACGTATATTGAACACGCAAATTTTTGTAGTGGAGCTTAGACATTATTTTTTTCGTAGTGCAGGGCTCGAGTTTCGTAATTATCGAGTATAGGGACATTTGGTGTCAGAAAGACATAGTTAAAAAGACTGTAAAGTGTTCAGGATGTGGAGTGGGTTTGAAAGTGGACCCATGTGTAGAAGCGGATGGAGAAGAGGCTGACGCGAAGTGTAGGCAATGTGAGATCGAGGAAAAAATGGAGAAAATGATGGTTGCACAGAGTGAACTGCTGATGAGAATCGCCAAGCTCGAGACTGCGTTGGCGACAGAGCAAGACAAAAAGAGGGTAATGGGAGAAAGACTGAAGTCCGCCGAGGAAGCACTAGCGAAGCTGAACAAAGGAGCGACCTACGAATAGAATAGTGGGGAACCGGCAACCAGAACGGAAGAGAAGGAAGAGCAAGCAAGTTTGGAAAAAAAACAGGTTCAGCCGGTTCAATTGTCGCAAGGCCCAGCTTCAGCGAGGTAGTGGTGGGGCTGGGAGGGGACAAATCAGCCGGCGTCACAGGTGCAAGTAGCCCCCCAGGTGCAAGACGCTCCAGCTGAAAAGTCACAGCATGTGATAATCGCCGGGGACTCGAATTTAAATCGATGCACAGAAGCCATCAAAGAGAGGGTAAGAGGTGACAAGAGGGTTGCAGTAGGGGCGTTCCCAGGACGCAAGCTTGAAGCAGTCATGAGGCAAGCGAGCGCAAAACTCAAAACTGCAGCTGATAGACGAAACCTTGTGATAATTGCGGGTGGTTTAAACGATGCCTTAAAGGAAGTTACAGCAGGACTAGCAACCATTCTGGCGAAAGGCGTCGACGACATGCGCGCTACTTCTCCTCAGGTACAGGTAGTGATATGCACGATACCGGAGGTACCGGTGCGTGATAGCAACCTGCAAAGAGCGGTTGTCAACGCAAACCAAGAGATATGGTGGATGAGTCGAGATAAAGGCTTTGAGGTGGTGGAAATAAACAGAGAGGTGCATAGGTGGGGTGGTTTTCAATGAGACAGAATTCACTTCGATGGGCGGCTAGGTCATGAGGTGGTTTGGCGACTTGCAGGACGCGCAGTAGCTTTCTTGGGGGGCAAGCGGGCCCTTCGGTGTACAGGATAGCTAGTAACGAGGAAAACAACTAGGGAGACTCTTTGACAGGTGGTATGGATAAATACGATTCCAAAGTGGCACCAGTATCTAAGATAGGTAGAGTCCGGGGCATAAATAGACGTAGCCACGAGCGCCGAGCCAACTCAGACATAGGGTATATTAACATGCAGGGTGGTAGGAACAAGCTGAAGAGGGACGAGATAGAAGAACAGCTAAGGGAAGAGAGGCCGATGGTGTACGGTTTTGTAGAAACACATCTCAGGGACATGGAACAACCTCCGAACAATCCGGACTAAGCGTGGGAATATTGTAATAGAACAGAAGGCAGCAAACAGAGGGGGGTGGAATCCGTGCATTCATTCATAAAAGTACCGATTGGCAAAGGGTCAAGCACGAGTGCAAGGAACATTTATGGCTAAAAGGGAAAGTGGCAGGTCAAATGACACTCCTTGTTTCGGGTACTTGTGGACGGGAGAAAAGGCCAGAGAGGAAAACCAGGCAATGGTAGAGTGTATATCAAAGGTCATTCAGGAGTTAGGAAGAGAGTGCGAGATAATTATACTAGGAGACATGAATGCGCACATAGAATATATAGATGGGTATACCGACCCGACAGGCAAAATGATCATGGATATGTGTGTAAGGCTTGATTTGATCATTTGCAACAGTACCGAGAAGTGCGAAGGGCAAATAACATGGGAGGTAGGAAGGCTGCAGTCGACGATAGATTATGCACGGACGTCACATAGGATGTATGATAAGGTCAGGGGGATGCACATAGATGAAGGTGGCTCCAGAAGTCTGGGTAGTGATCACAAACGTATCAAGCTAAGTTTTTGAAGAGCAGCGAAAGTGGGAAGGAGACAAGATGAGCAACTACAGGTAAATTTTTAACCAGAAAGGCAAATTGAAATAGCCACTAAACAAATTGAGAAAGTAATCACGGAGGATAATAAAACTGTGTGGACATACACAAATCTAATTAGACTGTTTGAGCTATAGCTTGCTAAGACGCGTGACAAGTCACTACGAAAAAGAAGACACAAACCCAAAAGTTGGTGGGATGAGGAAGTTTAGAGAGCCATAGTAAAATGTCAGGAAGCCTCTAGGGAACACAGACATGCTAAGCAGCGGGGTGAATCGACAGATGATGTTGAAAGAAAATGGGAAACCTTTCTAAGCTGTAGAAGGGATGCATCCCTTCTGATCAATGAAAAGATTAGAATAAAGGGAGCTCAGTGGCTGGCAGAAGTACATAAAAAAGATAGAAAGGCAGCTGCGAAATTTTGGAACCATCTAAACTCCCTAAGAAATGAGGCGAGCCTAGAGCAGAGGTTTATAACTACAGCCCAAGGTGCTAGGCTAGAAGGAGACGAAACTATTGAATATATAAGAACAAGGGTGACAGAAAAATTTTCAACAAAGAAGTGCTTTATGCACCACAATAGACAAGGATGAATCAAGAGGCGCAATGGCTCCATCTTCACAAGAGTGAGAAAGGGCTGAGAAAAGGGTTCCTAGTAGTACATCAACAGGCCCAGATGGCATTCCAATTATGCTGATAAAGACATTAGGTCCGAAGTCTAAGCAGGCTTTGAGAGAGACAGTGAGCAAACTAATAATCGATGGTGAAGTTTCCGATTGATGGAAACTTAGGAGGATGAGCATGATCTATAAAGGAAAGGGGGACAAAACTGACATAAACAACTACCGTCCTATAACAGTGACATCAGTGGTCTACAGGCTCGCGATGCAGATTATAAAGGAAAGACTGCAGGCATGGATAGAGGATGAGGGGGTGCTGGGGGAACTGCAGAATGGGTTTCGGAAACACAGGAGGTTGGAAGACAATCTGTTCTCACTGACGCAGTGCATCGAAATAGCAGAAAACGAACACAGGCCCCTGTGGCTAGCTTTTTGGATATCAAGGGAGCGTACGATAGCGTGGTTCAAGAGGACTTGTGGGGAATACTAGACACATTGGGTGTGGAAGATAAAGTCACTAATCTTTTAAAGGAAATCTATAAAAGTAACAAGGTAGTTATAAAGTGGTAAAAACAGGTATCCAAGCATGCAGTAGTAAAACGGGGGACTAGGCAGGGGTGCCCCCTGTCACCCTTATTATTCATG
>WOVY01005451.1:125000-128002 GCA_013436015.1 Rhipicephalus annulatus
CTTGCTGCTGCCAATTTATACCCGCGAACTTCTTTATATCATCTGCCAACCTAACCTTCTGTCTCTCCGGGTCCCCCACGCAGCGTGTTCGGAGTATCCAGGCAGAGTAAGCTTCACCACTGTGGCGACGCGTCACAGCCCCTCGAAGCCCGCCTGTACCCTGTTTTAGCTACCGGTGGGTGGCCGGCCGGCACTGGGGATCGAACCCCGCACCTCCCGTAGCTGAAGCGTACGCGTACGTGCAATGCCACAGCTACGGTAACCTTCTGTCTCTCCCTAATCCGCTTGCCTTCTCTAGTAGTCCAGTTAGTTATACTTAATGACCAGCGGTTACCCTGTCTATGTACTACACTGTAACCAAAAACTATCCGAGTTTGGGGTTTTGGCGGCTCATGACCTCTGAAAACTCTCTCGCGTTTAAAATTACTACCTCGTGTAGGAGTAAAAGATGGTACATGACATAGTTTTACCACCACCTCTCAGGCAAGTAGTAAAGGATGTCAAAATCCAGTTTTACCACGTAGGGAGTTTTCTATCACGTGATTTTTAACCTGTGTTTCAGAGTTTATTACCACGCTACTGCAAGGTGCAGCTGCTTCGGTGGCTTTTGCCCCATGCCCCCCATTGTGACGCTCTCAGTGAATCATGAAGGTACGCGAGGACCCCAGATCTCTTTTTTTTTTTTTTGGTATCGCCGTGCCTCAGGACTGACCTCGAGTCAACGCACTTTCACTGTAATTGGGGGCAGCATAAGCACAACAGGCGAGAACAGCATTCTGTGAATGAAAAAGAAAAAAGAAGGGGGGGGGGGGGATCTCAAAAGACAAAAAAAAAAGAAAGAAAACCTGCTGTGGAAAGTTGTCCTGCATATTTTCGCAAATTGTTGGCTTTTGCTCGGCGGTGGTCTTGGAGACAGTCGGTGCAAAAAGCTCGGTATCTCTGTGTCTAATTGGGCTGATGGATCTCACATGTTTTCTACATCATCGAGCGATTGTGGCGCTTCCGAGCGCCTCCGAACCTGCACGTCGCGGGTATCTCGCTTCCAAGCCGCATCGCGAATATCTGCCAGTGGCAACAAAATCAATCTGGTTGTCATCGTCCGTGCTTGCCTACTGGAGAAGCAATAAGCAAAATGCTTCACTCTGTCGTAGGCACCAAGCCGTGGCCGCCAGTGACCAGTGGGAGTGTGTCGCCGGGGCAGGTGAAAGAAGCATTGCATATATTTTGTTCCACAGTAGGCGATGTCTGCATGACTAAAGTGCTGCTCGAAACACCCACCTCATGCCCAACTGTTCTCAAACATGTAGCGCGAAGCCGATACGAGGCAGACGGAACCAACAAGCGGCTGCCGGTGAGCACGAAGAAAACCCGGACGGTGGTCTTTCGTTGGAAGTATGCATACACCACCCCGACCCGTAAGATAGCGGTCACGTGTTCATTTGTGTCTGAAATTACGACAAAATTCGCACAGGATATGTGTTCTGTGATCGCCAGCTGTGTTTCATCGGATAGCCGCGCTCCTCGAAAAGGCCTAGTACGCCGTCGGTAACAAGCTTGTGTGCAGGCGTGCACCACTCCTCTACGCCCCGTTGTGATGAATACGTGCTGCTACTGCGTTTGTGGCACCGTCGCTCAATGAAAAAGCATCGAGCTACCTGGTTTGTGCGTACTTAGGTATATTTTATGTACTTGTGCATTAGCAGTGCTAACCGGGTTGGGCCATGAGCCCGGTGTGCCAAGTAATTATTGGATACTCAAAAAGGTGAGATCGGGTAGAGTTTAATATAAAAGGTCAGTGTGACATTTAGTGCCCTGCAGCCCACTTTAAGTTTACCTTGCACCTTCAACCGTTGTTGTTAATCAATGCAAAAAAAAAAAAGAAGCTCTCCTACCGGTACTATAGGCCAGTCAAAAAGTCGTGCCTATATATACCGTTTTGTCAAAGTGTAGTTGAGCAACGCGTGCAGTCTGTTCGAGTGGTGTATTATTCTGCATTTTGTTGGTGGTGCGTGTTTGTCTGTATGTGAATCTATGTGTCACCAGTTTTGCCGTTTAATAAATTCAATCAATTCTGCTATTTAATAAATTTGTCGACTCGGGGCGAATGCACCCGTCAATTTTTATTTTTTTTACCACCGGAAATAACTCCCAGAAAGCACCTCAAAACCTTGTGAAGGCAGTAAAATTTACTCTCTATACTCCCTCAAAACCTCACTGGGGTAAATAATTACTACTCTCCCTACGTTCAAAAACTCAGTTAGCACGAGAGTAAATTTTTACCTCGATAGTAGGTGGTCAAAAAAAAACCAGGAAAGGTAGTGCGCTAGAGGACAAATGGTTTACCCAGTTTTTGAGGTATTTCAGGTCATTTTCGTTTAGTGTATACATGCCCGGCCCATGTCCATTTCCTTTTCTTGATTTCAAGTATGATATCCTTAACGCCGGTTCGCTCCTTAATCCACTCTGCTCTCTTCTTGTCTCTTAAGGTTACACCTTCCATTTTCCTTTCCATTGCTCGCTGCGTCGTCCTCAATCCTCAGATTGCGAGCCCATCACTAAATACATGATACTCTGTAATCATATTCTGCATTCTGTAAAACCTAAATATAATTACGAGGCACGCCGTAGCATAATCAGCGCATTAACTTTGACCCCTTGCGGCTATTTAATGACCAGCTAAATATTGCTATACTGGTGTTTTCTGCATTCTCTATCACGAAAATGGTGCCGCCGAGGTCTGAAATTGAATCTGCGTCCTCTTGTAAAGCAAAAATCACACATTAGCCGGTATGCCACTACGACTGGTCACTTCATTCCGTATTAATCCATATTATTAGTTATGTACTGGAAATGGTCTCATCACGCGAACGAACATCGCGAACTGTTTTTCGTGAATTCTGCCTTTAGTTAAGTCCAGCGTTAAGCAGCGATTAAATCTTGATATAGAAAGCTTAACACTGAATTTGATTTATAAATTGAAATACACCTGAAAATAAATAATT